>JAQIWH010000150.1:0-68606 GCA_034695005.1 Cryptops parisi
CAAAAGGTGATATCTCACACTTGGTGAGATATCATCACATATAAACATGTAGTCCTGTGTGTGCGTGTTGTGATCATATATAAACGCAGCAGACATTATTGAGCTATGAATAAATTATATCAGTACGGTAGTAAATCTAAATGCTT
The DNA here is from genome assembly GCA_034695005.1 of Cryptops parisi. Lineage (NCBI taxonomy): Eukaryota > Metazoa > Arthropoda > Chilopoda > Scolopendromorpha > Cryptopidae > Cryptops > Cryptops parisi. The sequence goes on from JAQIWH010000150.1 coordinate 147, forward strand.
GTACACAAAAATATACTAATAACGATTAAGAACTAAAACTGAAAAACATTTTACACACGTTTAAACATTTATGAACACGAACATAAGCGATGACTTTAGAACTAACAAATTATAATCTTACTAATTATCATTATATCCAGTGTTTGGGGTTATTATTTTAAAACTTTTGTTAAAAATATAGTTTAACAAATAATTACTAGGTATCTAACCGACTGCGAAGCCTCCGTATGTTAATTTTATACATTACAAGCCCAGAGTTCTAATTTAAAGTTCTCAAAAACACATGTTATCTGATGAACTGAACCTATTGTTAAACCTATATTAATCTTTATAAGCCTTATGGTACGCCTTCAACGTTAATGATACACAAAGCTAACTATCAACTTAGAAATGAATTTCTATATAAAAATTGTTTCTGAAACTTGTAAGCTAGTATTAGCTCAAAACATTAATTATCCAAGTTTCAATGATAGTCAACTTTGGTTCGTTTCGTACCATGTACCAAACAGACAAACTATAATTTTCTACTATCAACTCAGGCTGTTCAGCCTTCAAGATGAGTCACGGTGGTAGATACCTGTGTGATGAATGGCATTCAGTTGTCAATATTGCAGTAAACCTACAGCGAAATATTATGATGTATTCTTCTCAATGGTAGATGAAGAGATTGTGTAGCGTGAAAAGGCTTAGTTTGTGGCAATATCCGTTAGATGTAAAATATAGATTAGGCCTACAACAGCACTATATATTATTTTATATATGAAAAGTTTACACAATGGAATTCGGTTATTGTGATCATTTTGGGACAAGTGCCCTTTGATAACAATAGCCGTCCAATAACACTAAAGAGTGTGTTGGGACCGACTGATAACAATAGCTAACTTAACATTATTCGTGATTATAATAACCGGATTCAGCTGTACTGGTACTCGTTTTTGCATTTATGATTCTAGATAGCCTATATATCTTAGGTTATACCGGTACGTTGAAAGAATGGATCTATTATACTTGTATATTATAAAGAATTATTTTATCATTTTGAGATTATAGATTACTCAATAGCTATATGAAAATAAATTTTTAGAATACATTCCAAATTACCGGCACTTTGGTTGCAATATATTGGTTTGAGAATATAACCTACATACAAGTATACAATCGAACGACACCGTTATAAATTACTGCACGTGACTTCATTATGAACTCCATCGTGGGGATATTGTCAATGTAACAATAAAATACTGTACCCCGTATATTTACTCAATTTTTTGTGACAAACTGGTACGGTATACAAAATATCCTGTTTTGTATTCACGTTTCATCTCTTGCATGCACTTTGTATTGCGAAATTGCATCAAGTCCGATTCGGTTTCTGTACTCAATTGATATGTTTTATGAACTGCAATATATAGGCTAGTTGATATAACAGCACTTTCTAATTCACACACTCCCTATAGGCAAGAAAACTAATTTGAAAATAAATAACAAAAATGATTTTCAACGACGCACCATAATAATTAAAAACACTTATAACCCGCCAAGCCTCGAGTAGAAAGCTATTATCGATCGTTCAACTGCTTAGCATTTGCGGGGGCGGTTCCGCGGGGAGGTTCGTGAGCAAGATGGATGGCGGGCGGTTTATTATGCTCTCCACGAAAAGAAGGGCCACGTGGCCTGAAGAGAGAGGGATGGTTGGTTGGTTGGCTGTCGCACGAGCGGCGCGAAAACAACGGTGCACTCACACCTAAACCCCCTCCTTTTTCCCCCCCTCCTCGACCATCGAGGAAGTGCATCGGTAATGGCGTCAGGCCCCCTCCATCCAATTGAAACGCATTGATTGCATCCCTCCAATCGTCGTCAATGATCTGGCAAGAAAGGGGTACTTCTCATCCCCTCACCAACCCAACCCTAACCCCTTCAACTCTTGACTGAGGAAAATTTTTCAAACCGAGAGAACCTCGTGTTAATCGGTGGGAAAATTAAAGCCTGTTCGGAAATGAGGAGAAAGAGAGACCAAAAGAGGCAAAAGAGTGAGAGAGAGAAAGGGACGAGTGTTTTATCAGCTACGCCATCATCATCATCAGTCTCGCGTTTCTATCTCACGAGAGAAAAGAGGAAGCTTCTAGCATTTGCATAATGACCCTTATCTCTCTCTCTTCTGCTCTCACTTTCGAAAAGGATGCGCAACAGAAACGCCAAAGCATCACAAACCAACACCACTCCACTGCAGAATTCTTAACGCTCGAATTCTTTGAATGTATAAACCGAGAGTTACGAATAATCCTGCAATTGTACTTTACTTACAGCCTGAAATATTTTATAACGCAAAGCACCTCTTATTCTCTAAAAAGTTGACTGAGACATGCAGCAGATAGAACGTGCTAAATGTGATAAGCATAAAAAGGTACAGTCATAAACGAAGAGGAATATGACAGTACCTACCGTACTCTAAAATTCAGTTTCCTGTTTTTTAAATAGGAAACTGCTCGACAGTGAATTTCTAAACAAATAACGCAAAGTTTCATCATAAACATCGCGACAGATATGAAAATTTAGTTTAAACGTAAATTGCATTGAATAACAATAGATGTAGGCTATAGTACTGTATAATGTACAACATATATTATACATATACAGTAACGTAACGTACATATGTTATAAATGGTATACATTCATAAACACGCGCCCTCTTCAGTCGCATAAATACATAATCGTAAGCCATGGAATCGATTGAATAACACCCGTACTTTTTTAATAGAAAACAAGGATTGAAATTTTTTGTTCCAGCCCGGGATCAATCAATGGGTTTCTTCGAAACTTTGGAATTTCATTCTAAAACACTCGTATTAATTTCAAAAGCAACAAATCTTTACTATTTAACAAATTTAGCTCAAAATAAATTATAACACAATTAAAATTAATAGAAAGTTTTATATTTTTATAAAATCAAGGCTATGTTTAGTTTACGTTTGTGAACCCCAACAGCCACTTCTCTTATCTTGTTCAGGATTGGTTCGTTCGAGTGGCGTGACAAGCGCGCACCAATCCTGATCCACTACACAGAAAGGCAAACAGCGACGTAGCCAAAATGGTGGTTATTCCAAAGTCTAATGTACCAATACACGAAATTATAAATTATATAATTAAAATTTTTTCGTTTATAATGAAATCGAATGTAAGTAGGACATAAAAGCTTTAGTTTGGAGACGATTATTGATTTTTTAATGTGTGAATCTAGTGGATTGGTGTGATGTTCTCACATAACATTACCAAAATCTACCAATAGCATGGCGACTCTTGAGAGTTACTTCTAATCCCTATTATTAGTGTTTATATTTGATTTTAAACTCAATATTAACATTTATAGATCTTAGTTATTTATATATATATATTTTTTTAACGTACCGTACAAATTAATGTACCCGGTACCTACAATTTTGTACATTATTATTATTACAATAACGTTTATTACAAAACATTGTAGGTACCGTACAATACATTGTTAGGTATTGTGAAAACTATATGTATACTGGCAACCTTTATTAATATTTTAGTATAGAGTATTTTGTAGTCTACTGCTGTTTAAAAAGTACAAATTTTACTCGGTGCATTCTAACTCTCTAAAAAATAATGTTGTAAAACATTCGCAAAAGAAAAGGGAAACGGAATAAAAGAGACAAGAGAAAAAAAAGTTTTCGAGTGAGAAAAATGAAGGGAATGCATCGAAGTAGAATGAAAGCGTACGTAGTTGGCGCTCATGGTTCATTTGGTGCTCATTCATAAACAAAGTCATTAGTATCAGTCGCCAGTTTCCCCCCTTTTCTCGCCGTCTTATATACGACCCCCTTTTTCTCGTCTCTTTCTATCTCATCGCTCCCAAGATTATGCTTGTTGAAGGAGATGGCCATGACTGGGGGAGTCTGCTGTGAATTCAGGGAAATGACACAACTGAGAATGGCCAGAAAATCCGGGAATTTATCTCTGCGCCGGAAGAACCTACCCGAGCCTGTACTACTCGCTACCACTACTTCTAGTACCATGATAAGAGAGAGCAAAGAGGGGGGTCTGTGCCTTGTTTGTGTGGGTGGGTGGTGGTGCCCTGTCTGCATGCCGAATGAATCGAACTTACCCACCACCATCCCTACTATACAACTCCTACACAAAAATCTTTTCCCCCTCTCGTCTTGGGATTGGTCGTGAGACAGAAAAAAAACAACCCACCCTCACACAACTAGGGAAAGAAAAAAATAGCACCAAAGCTGTTTGTGAAAGTCCACCATCCCAAAGTTTCAGTCTAAATTAGTCTACCCAAACCCCAATCAGTCTGTACCATTCATCGTAGCTTATCTACCAAATGATTAGTCCGGGTGGGTTCTGCACTCAATCAATGGACTTGAATGAAAACGCCCTAAACCTCAAAACAACTTGACTATTTGTCCAAATGGTTTTAAGAGCGCTCTAAAACCGGCTTTTTCTTTTTCTTTATTTTTCTAGTCAATTGGAAAAGGTATTGCTTTAAAAGCGGTTTTAAATCGAATAGATATGTGTAAAACTCGTGCTGTTAAAAGAGATTAGGCTATTAAACTGATACAAATTGGTTAATTAATTTACAATTTACAATTGATTTATCGATGCGTTAAAAATAAATTATACTCAAATTAGAACGCAAAACTTCCTATTAAAAACGACATGGCCTGATCCGGTACATGTTTCTAACGTACCGTAATCATATTTCTATTAATCCAACTTTTCATAGTTTTTATGCTTATCTAATTGTAGAGAAGCAACCGTAGAAAGTGTTGTAATTGTAGAGTAGAAACTGTTAGAAAACACATTGCATGTTTTAATCCGTGGTATACGGTAATTAAAACAATGCATAATCACAGGATGTGAACCAACAAATGTGTACCGGTACTAACTAAGAAGATAGAGTAGGGGCCTATATATCGTAGCTTTTTTGCAATCTAATTGCAATGCACACTGATGCACGTGTTTTTTTAATGATTACAGTGGAAAAAAATATGCTTTGTGGAAGTGCTTTTTTTTTAGCATTGATTAATTTATAGTGGCAAGTTCATTGCTACATTGGTCATTGATACCCTTGTAATTGCGTAGCATAAACAAAATATACCAAAACACAACTTTGAAAATGGAATAGTGGGTCAAAGGTTGTATACTCACAATTAAAGAAGGTCTAGCTAGATGATTTCAAACCGGCATGGATATATCCAAATTTTCTGAAAAAAAATAAAAATATAAATAATTAACAAGCAATTTCACCGACTCGTTTTTTTAAAACAAAAACAAAAAGTTTCCCCATAATTTATACCCATACAAACAGACTCAACCATACCCATACAATCTTGACTCGCGCACAAACAGCCACACAGGCATTGCACACAACCAATGTTTTCAATTGAACGGCCTGGTGTAAAAGGGTGTTAAGTAACATTTTTACAATTTTGAGAAAAAGGCGTCTGAGCTTGTCTTGCTGTCTATGGGCTACTTCACACTTCTTGCAGTAATATCTTTGTACATAGTGTTGTTTTGCACAAAATTATGCGTTAGGAAAGTAAAATTATAGCTACCAAACACATTCGAAAAGTCATTTTTCACAAAAATGTCACTTAACACCGCTTCACACTAGGTCCTTCAATGGTATACAAGTACATTTTACAATTATATACAATATACCTTTTCATATACAAGATAAATAAAAAGAAAATATGATTAGTTTTAATTGCGTATTTTTGTGTTGAAAAAATTTCGCACTTTTAAAATTATTTTCATGAATATTAGCAATTCTACACTTAAACGTTAACATATAAAACTAATTGTCATTGTGTTGACAAGCACAACCTTGGATGAATTGTTTCGTTTAATGTTATCCCGAGATGTAGGCGATAGTTCCGCAAGGAAGCACCCCGGCCTTTACTAAACCTTTGCACAAGTCAGCCATATAACAAGTGGACATCCCGAAAGCAATCTAAAATGAAGTGGGTCACTTGATTTTTAGGCAGTACACGATATTCATGAAAACTGAAATTGGCAGGATCCTTATTAATGTCTTTATGGCAATCCCCTTCCCTTGTTGGAGAGAGGACGGGACGGGGGGTGTAATCAAGATTGGACCAAATAAGAAGAGGAAAAAACCCGCCAAGATGGTTGTCAAGAGATCGACAAATCAACCTCGTGGAGCGTTGGCAAAGAGACGAGCGTAATGAAAGAGACAGCGGCGTAATAACGGAACCTGGTCGACTCCCGCCACCTATTATTGTAGTGTCTTCGAGGTCAGTAATAGGAGGTTTATCATCATTCCTGTTGCGTAGGCCTCAATCGATATTGGCAACAGGGATCCCTGTTTACGGAACGATGCTAAAAAAAATTGGAACTCGTGCTAGTCGCCTTGCTTTATTGGGTGTCTCCTCCTCTATCCCAGAGATCATATCGATCGTTCGGGGGTCGATGAGGGGAACAAGAAGAGGGGGGCAAAAAAGAAGAAAAATTCCTTTCGCCACAAAAGGCACACTGCTGCCAATTTTTTCTACTTCTTCTTCTTCTTTCGTCCTACCCCTCTTACTCCTTTCCCTACATGTCGCTAAAACTTCATTACGCCATGCACACCGAGCTCGCACGCTGGGGACAGATAGATTCGCGCCTGCAAGCTGATTGGTTTTTTTCTACTTTCTTCATGTTGTTGGCTGTGGAATGTACGAGTCGTCAGCATGCTTATTTTAACGTGCCTCGTAGGCAGCCAGCCAAAGTTTCGGACAAATGCTTTCATCGGGATGTCCAACTTGCAAAAGGTCGCGCATATTTTGAAAAGTCAACAGAAACAACAAAAAAAAAAATCTAACACGACTGTGTGAACAATGTATGTTAGCGTGTTGGTTTTAAGGGGGTCGTTTTTACGCCGGCCACGTTCGCCACATTAACCATCCGCTTATTTTTGGAATTCTTTAGACCAGACACACACACACACAAGCTTGCAATGTCACGCTCATTTTGCTAAGTGCTACGACACCCCCTTGTATTGATCCGGTTTTTTTATTTCTTCTTTTATTATCTTTTCAGTACATCATTTTTCTCACCCTAATTAAATTATTTTACACTTCCTTTTAGTAGACATAAAACTTTCTTTATCATTATAAGCAATGTTCGGAACCCAGTTTTATAAGACATGTATGACGCATAATTACAATCTTTAAAAAATACCCGGTTGAAGGGCCTGGTGTAAAAAGGTGTTTTTACAATATCGAGGAAATCGTGTTTAAATATCAGAACTTGCTGTTTATGGGCTACTTCACACTTCTTGCACGAATATCTTTGCACACATTGTTATTTTGCTCAAAATTATGAGTTCGGAAGGTAGAATTGCACCTAACACATTCGAAAATGCTTCTAACTCATTTTTGACAAAAATGTTATCGGTACTTAACTCTTTCACATCAGGCCCTTCAATTAACTATCAAGAGAAAAAGACTGGCGATCCAACTTTATTACAACAAAAATCCTAATTTCAAATTTAACCTGAAATGAAAAACTATCTTGAAAGTGAAACGTGTGTTAAAGGTTAAGTTAGATATCCACACACCTATAAAATTTCGATTCTTGTGTCCCCCCCATAAGGATTTCAATTTTTCCCTTCACCAAATAAGAAATACTTCTCAAACAGAAGCGGAAAGAAAAACGATGTTGCAAAGCAGAATAGTAATCTACTTTATACAAACTCCACACAAACTTTTTTGTTCTCTTTTCTCTTTCTGCCCTTTTCATCTTTCTTTTCTTTCACTATTCGACATCGAGAATGATTCTTCTCTTATATAGTATTTCTCTTTTTTCTTCTCTCATTCGTTTCTCTTTCCCTACAGCGCCGTGGTTTTGCGCCATGGCAATAAAACTGCCAGCACCGGCAGATAAAATTCCCTCCTCCAAGGAAGAGCAAATGGTTAGTCTCGTGAGCTACGAGATCTGCACCCACGCCATCCAACAAGGAATTCTGGAAACTCCCCCTTTTTCCACGTGAGGGAAGAGCCAACGGAAGCGTACGCGAGTCTCTTGCGCATGCGCATTCAAACTCCAACACACGCTTCCGTGCGCTCTACGAATTCTCGCCAAAACACTAAAAACTCCTTGTTTCCTTCGCTGACATTTTTTCCTTCATTTTTTAGTCTTATTTTTTTTTTCAAAGTTTCATACAGGGTGAGGGGTTGATGCTAGTTTTTGTTTGTTTTTTTTGTTGTTTTTTTTTAATTCTTTTAAATATTTTCACTTCTCGCTTTCTGCAACATCAAATAAACACGGGCAAGCAAAACAAAAAATAAACAATTAGGAAGAGAAAGAATGAAAAAAAAGAGAGAGAAGGCGAGACAACTTGAAAATTATGGCTTCCACAGAGAATTAAAACTCCCAACGTCATAAAATTTTCCTGTCACAGCTGGGCTGCCTATTAACTATTTCTTTCCCTTTTTTAAAATTTAATACTATAACTTGAAACTTAGTATCAAAGCAAATAGTGAAAAGTATATATCCATAAAATTAATAAAAAATGATTAAAAAAAACGTATAGTAGGCTACCAATACCTATAAGCACCTTCTTTGAGATTTATGAAACTGCTAATGAAACAAGTACATTAAAAATGCTTTTTAATGCATACTCTTTATATACTGCTTTATACTGGCATATACAGATATATTGTATGTACGCATAATGCAAAGAATCCATTTTTTGATTTCTGCGTGTTTCGATTCATGTGAATTAATATTTATACAATCTTTGAGTGATTCGATAATTCAATTCATGTGTGCTTTGAGTAATTCCATTTTTTATTACTACACGTTTCGATCAATGCAAAATTTGATTTAGGTGAATTTCAATTTATGCGATCTTTGAGTAATTCGACATTTGATTTATGCCAGTTTTGAGCAACAAATTTTATTTTTGATTTCTCCAATTTTTAATTTATTTATTTATACATGTGATTTTTTTTTATTTCACACATATGCAGTTTTTGATTAATGTGACGGACTTATGCGGTTTATGTTTTATGTTTTCTGATCCATTGGACTATACAGTATATTCTCATAAATGATTGTAGACGACAGTAAGCGTTCAATTTTCAGCTCAGTCACTAACAACTCACTTACAAACTCACTCACAAGCGAAGCTAATATAAAAAGTATAATAAAAATATTATACAAAAATAACAAAACTGATTTAAGCTGAAACATTTAAAACACAACTCCATATCACGTTTTGTCTTAGTTAATTTTATATGTTAACATTTTAAATTAGATAGTTTGTTATTGTGAGTATTTCCAACATGATTTTATCTTATTATGTCATAATATGAAACTCAGTTTCAATTTAAATTTCTCACCTACGAGTTGTTTCAAGTTGCATTAAAAAGTGCTATGTTATCTTGTCAGATGTATTTTACGTAATATGTTGAACTGGTTAGTATGTATCAACATTTACCTGTTTTCATATAAAAGCTCGTTTATCAAACATTAGCTACATTTTAAAATTTAAAAACGTCTGTTTTTCATATACATTACCATATTACAAACATAACAGGTTTTGAAATGTATTAGTTTCACGTCAGTTTTGAATCTAAACTTATAAAACAAGGTATGTAGATTACAAAAAAACGTTAATCCAATTATCTTCATTAAACACCTATTAGACCATCATGTAAAGCAAAAGAGAAAAACAACTTATCGCAGTAGGTAATCTTGGAACTAGTTTAAATGAGGGTCGACTAGAACAAGCTTTTTTTTTGTTAATATAATTTTATTTTTAAAAATTATTTTTTTACTGAGCGTGAAAAATAATTTAAAAGATTTGCCAAAGAAACTCACTACGGTAATATGCTTTGTTTTGTTTGTAATTCTACTTTGTTTGTAACACTAGTTTTGTTTGTAATTCACTAACAATTTGTTTCTTGACAAATGCTCAAGTTGAAAGACATCATTACTAGTGATGTTTATGGGAGAAAGCAGCAACTGAAGGGAAAAGATTAAAAACCAGGAGTAAATAATCCATCATGTTGTAAATTACGCTCTACCAAGTTCAAAGAAAGACTACTTTTGTGGTAGACCTACCGGTATACATAATTTTAATAAAAATCAACAAAATATTTAAGTAATGTTGCATTATTTATTTAATTTCACTCTTGAAAAATCTCTGGTGTTTAATTTGACAACCATCTTGTCTTTCTTTCTTAGACAATTTCTATTACATAATTTTTTTATAACGTTCAATAAACGAAAATAAGTATCATTTCCTTATCAACACAACATGATTCATTCTTCATTCATTTCGACTTCAAGCATGTAATGAAAAAGGTTTTATATTCGATTTTTTTTCTCATACCCACCTAACAAATTCAACAGTTCGTTTATGGGTGGTAACTAACGAATAACTCAAAAGGTGCTAAACTCATGGAAGCTCAACTCCAAAGCGTTACAAATTAAGCCATAAATTTGATAAAAAGAAAAAATTATGAAACCGGGGGGAAAAAAGTGTTAGAAAAGCTCTTTCGGTGATACCCTTTCACACGCCTGATGCACCGACTATACTAACGTTCATTATGATTGTAAGCTCGTCAATCAGCTTCTCCTTTTGGGTCATGGGCATTTCGCACGCACTAAAACAAAACGCTTTTCTGTACGTGTCTACTTAAGGCACATGGATTAGACATTTCGGCATTCCTGCTCGAAAATCTCGGTGTCTTATTTGCATTTCAAATCGGGTAGATGACTGTTTAACATGTAAATTTCGTCCGCCACTCCGACGGTCCACGGGCATTTGTTTCAAAAACATTTCCCAGCTTCCTGATTGCTTCGAGTTTGTATAATTATGATGGATTCGCGTTTCATAATTTGCCAGAGGGAATTAGGGGATTAAAATGCCATCTGCGCGCAAAGGCCCCGTTCGTTCGGCTGCTCGATGACTCGATAGCAATAAAAGATGCTTATCGACCTTACGACAAAAGAAAACTCCACCAGCTCCTATAGCTAGCAGCACCACCACGAAAACTTGAGAAGGCACGTTCTGAATTACGATTGCCATGTAATCATTTCCAGCTTTATATATATGTATATGAAAAGTAATTTCCTTTTTTCTTTTATATTTGAGATTGCAATTTCTTTATAGTTCTTTTTTTTATTATATTTATTATACATCTAAATGCAAACCGTAACATTACTCTTAATTTGCTGTTGCTAATTTTATCCTTCTTTGACTTCAGAAAGAACCTCGAGCTTAACATGAGGTGATGTTAATGATAACCACACTCTCGAGTAGTTATTAGTAACAAATATTTTTACTACCGTAGGCCTACATCAAAATAATCGAATAACGAAAACCATACGAGTGTTACATCCTAAAGTTATTGCACATTATTAACCCCTTCAATAATGTATGATAAAAGATCTATTATTTATTACGGTACAACGTAATGGTTGAGTGATTTAATAGTATCGTCAACCATTTGCTTGAGTGTCCTGAATGAAATATCAGTTGTTTCATGCATAGTTAGCTATAATACATACCTTTACCGTATCTACCTCGGTACAGATTCAGTAACAAAATTACTTTTACATGAAGTTGTTGCTATTATTACAGAACAAAAAACCCCTATGCCCACTGATTTATTATGTCAATCACTTATTAACCAATCTTTCTGTACGCTGCTGAGATTAGATAGAAACGCACCATAAACTATGATAACTAGATGAAGATTTCGAAAAATATTCTCTTTTCAAACCTTTACCTACTCTCTTTTTTTTTCTAGGAATTGAAACCGACACACGTTTTTCTTTCGATATCACAACCCTGAAAAAAACCCGTTATTTGATATGATAGGGTGGACTTGTCACCTCCTCTTCCCAACAGTAAATCCCACCCCCGAAACGTCACTCTCCCGAGCTCGATGCAATTAAAAAAGAGAAAACGCATGAAATGTGGACTAGATCACAATGTCCGATTTGGCCTTATCGGAGGAGAAACGATGGCATTCATTTATCAAAGTTGAAACCGAACCGACACAAACTGTGATTACGTTGCCGGGGGTTTCAAGACGGTTTTGAAAAGCAAAAGGCTCCGCCCTCCAGCGGCCAGAAATCGAACGGAGAGAGGGGGTGAATGTAGCTGCAGGCACTAGGGTGCGACCAATCACTTCTTCCCAGCAGCTGTCTGTGTGCGTATGTGTGTGTAGCTGGTATATAGAGTAGAGAAGTAGTAAGGGAGGGGAGAAGAAGAGGAGAAAGAAGAAGAAGAAGAAGAAGAAGAAAACTTCACACAGCAAGCAGCGTCCGTCGTCCATCGAGTTTTCATTTTAAATTACACACTAGTGGGGAGACGTAGCGCAGGCCCTTTTTCACATTCCTCCAAATTGTGTAACAGTTTCGACTAGATAAAAGAGAAAAAGGGGGAGGGGTTAAAGGAGCAGGGAAAAGATAGAGGGGATACTAGTAGTAAGCTTGTAGAGAAGAAGAAGAAGAAGACCAAGAGGGTGGGTGGGTAATGTTACCAAAACCTTCTACACACATCATCACCCGGAGCGAGGGAGAATGATGAAAAAAACACAACCCGGGCTTAAGCTAATTACAACCTAATATTTGCAGAAGCGTTCTCAATTCGAGAAAAAAAAAATAACCACCACCACCACCAGCAACAAAATCTCGCGCCTTACATAAGGTTGCTTTTCACAAGTAGCAAAAGCACAGCCAAGCACTGACTTTTGTTATCATTCCTCCGTAGTATTCCAACAACGTAACACTAATACTAGTAGTAGTAGTGAGTGGCAAAGAAAGCGGGAGGCTGGCAGAGAGCGAATGAGAGAAAGAGAGACAGAGGAGAGAAAAAGAGAGAGAGAAGCAAGACAGGTAAATTGTGCTAGCGCTCAATCACTGACAATTGTGTGGCCTTGTTGGCCAACAGCGTTGCTGCTCCAAAGCACTAGTAATTTCAGCAGCTCCGAGAGAAGAGCTGCTGTTCGAGCTGCTGTGCTGTGCTGCTTGCTGCTTTTGTTGTTGCTGCTGCTGCTGCTGCTGTGCTGATGCTTGCATCTACTACTATACTACACTCTACATACACACTACCCAACAACCCTCTTTCAGTTGGCAGTTGGACTCAAGCCGACAAGACGACCATTGCATCGCTGGTGATAACCAATCGGACAGTCACGTTGAGCATAAAGAGGATTGTCCGAATGGTTGTCATGTGGGATGCGGTGAGATCAGGCAACATAGGAAAACAACTACTACATCATGACCACGAAAATGGCGAGCATACCATCGTAGTATAATGACCCCCTTTTCGGCATTTTCATTCATCAACAACGTTCGAAGTAGGCCTACTGCTCTCCCAACACTGAGAATGTTTTGTCGACTTGGAGATTCTGATGTTGTGTAAATTTCAATTCATATGTATAATGATCAGCTCTATTTGGAATATTGATAATAACAATAAAGGTGTTGAACGTTATAATGGACTATTGTTTCTTTTTATTTCTAATCATTTTTAATGGGATTGACTCGAGCTTTTAGAAAGTTAATGGTATGGAAATCAATGTTTAAGAATATGTTGCCACTATAAAAAATTCATTTTTCTAGATGAAAAAATACAATTATAATTTTGTTTAAGAAATTATTAATGATTTTCGGACTTGATAACGGTTATCACCTAAAAATTTTAATTTCAGATTTTCTACAACAAACAATTTGAAGCAAATAATAATTATATATTCTATAAAAAGTAAATATATTTTCGCTTTTCTTTTAATGGCAACTCGTAGGTTTTTTAATTCGTTTTTAAGCGGGAAGTTGTCTGTTGGAAATCAGTAGAGCCGAACGAGTGTGCCTAGTTTCAAATGTAAAGCTCACTTCACAAGTGAAGAGCGACAGTGGGAACTCCAGGAGTGTCTAATTGATAACTATTACACTCAACGGCACGCGAAAATAAATTTATTATACTAGCAATGGTTTACATTGACAGACTAACCAGTTGCACTGTGAAAAAATTAACATTTACAAAGCAACGTTTGTTTGTAGGTTGCCTAATCATTTCGGCTATAAACAACATACGGATTCCAAATTGTTTTTACTACACAATTATGTGGTTTATATTTATGATTATTCGGTTTATGTTTATGCTAGGTTATCATTAAGTTTACAGTTATTTTTTTGTCCTACTTTAGTGCGTTGACAAACTAACAGCAGTTGCATTATAAACAAGTGAATGCTTTTAATAATACGCTTCACATAGTTTCGCTTTATGCGAATTTTAATTTAGCGAATTTTGATTTATGCGAATCTAGATTAACGTAATCTTTGAGTATTCCATTAATGAGAGTTTTGAGTACCGTAATTCCATTTTCGATTCGATTTTGCGAGTTTTGTTACATTTGGCGGTTTTTGATTTATGCAGTTCTCACTTTATGTTAAGTTTTGGTACATGAGACTATACAGTAGGCCTATATTATCATAAACACCTGTAGATTGCAGTATACGTTTAATTCCCAGCTCACTCACAAACTCGGGCTATACACAACATACGTATCCCCATTTGTGTCTATACGAGTGTGTGGTTATATTTATGATAAACATTCACATCATTTAAGTTACTATACTTTTTTCCTAAATGTATACTTGTGCTAATATTTGTTGTTGATTCCTTCTAGCACAGATCGAATTAAGTGTACCGTGACCAATGTTTACAAAAAAAAAAATAGTTGTATAATTTTTTTTCAGTTCTCAATGCACGTTTCGGTTTCAATGAAGAAGTTTTTCCAGTGACTAAAGTAAGTCGTCAGATGAACAACAAATGTCTCAACGAGATCCGATGAAGAGATCTTGTTTAGCATTTTTTATTCTATTTTCTTTTTTTTTTCTTTCCATTTATATTATTTTTTCGTTTCATCTCTTTCTCTACACTTGTTGTTGTTGTAACCCTTTTTTTCTTTCTACGTCCTCGGTGGATTCAAGTCCAAAAGTATGTAAGAGCGGTTCTCTCTTTTATCCATATCCTGAACTCGCTCACGTTTTTCACCCTCGGTGTTGTAACCTCGTGTTAAGAAGGCAGCACACCTTGTGCTATTTTTATGCAACAACAGTCACTGAGGCAGCCCGGCTGCCTCCAAAACAAACTACCTGTAAAAGCTTTATTCCTACTATGGCGTCAACGGGGTTGGGGAATTTGCTTGGCAACCGACTTTTCACGGGAGGGCAATTTCTACTTGGCGAATGTCAAATAAACGAAAGTAGGAAACGTCGGCAAAATTGCATAAAAAGATCCCGTTTCGCTAAAAAAAAAAAAAATGAAAAATAAAAAGAGGCAAAAAAAATATAGCACACATTTCACTTCAGGGCTCCCTTCCGCTTCGTTTTGCACGAGATATGACATACAGATGAAAGGGAATAACGGACAGAAAAATAAAAGGAAAAAAAATGTGCTGATTATACAATAAAAATAAAACGAAAAATAAAAACTATTGGTTGAGACTGAAAAAGGAAACTTGCATCAATTCAAACAAGTGTTTGTTGGAGGATGCTTAAAAACTTGTTTGTTAAAGCGCTTGTTACTGACACCAATGCTACGGTTTCAATTTTTACAAAATAGTTACTGTATAGAAAAACCGAGTTCGTCTAAAAGCCTTATGTCACACGCAAGAGTTGCGCAATTTTAGGTATTGCAACTTGGGCTATTTATTGACAACTAATGTTAGCTTTTACCCCCAAACAATGGAAATTGGTTGGCAGAAGCTGACGTCACAGTTGTCTACAAATCACTCCATTTGTCCACCAAGAATTGTGTTTGTCAGGTGGCCTTAAAACAGACTAAAACCAAACTGGTGTGTTTTTATTATTTGTTGAAGTACTTGTCGAACATCACTGTGTTCCTTTTTAGGTGGTCGAGGCGGTAACGTTAGCCCAATAAAAACTTCAATATAACTGAAAAATAATAAGATATAAACCAGAAACAAAGAAAGCTGGTAAAGATTTGCCGTCAAATAGTTCGAACTACATTCTTAGGGTAACAAACGAAACTTCAGTTAAAGAGGCGCCACGATAGTAGACCGTATATTTATATATGCAACCGCCACTCGTAGCAATTTCCCTTCAAGTGCTTTTATAGGGAAAACCACGACCAATTTCACTAACACCGAAGAAAGGGAGGAGGAGGAAGAAGGAGGAGGAGAAAAAAGTGCAAAATAACATCTCGTACAAACGAAACACACCACCCACAAACAAAAGTCAAATGGTGTTTTTTCGCATCGAACCGCACGGCCCTTGGGATGCAAAACACCATTCAATTATCGATTCTCTCTCCCACTCCGAAAAAAAAAAACAACCTCACTAAAAACTTAACTCGCAGGTCTTTTCTCTTAAACAGGGACTATAGCAAGGGTTTGAAAAGTTTCGTTGGTTGCCATTAGCAACAGCAGGTGGCTTTTCTCCGCAGCCATTATGTAAGCTGGGCCAAGGTGTTCGAGGCGTCATCGGTGGCTAGTAATGGCGCCTAGGCTCTCCCACCTGCGTCCAGCCGCGGGCACCACCATCACCACCACCACCCCCACTACCACACAGTACACCTCGAGGCGACCAATGGCTCGTAGCCCCCTCGTCCAGCAATTACTACCTCGGCCCTAACGTAGGCCGTGGCTTTTGTCGGCTACGCTGCACTGCACGCGACGCCCGGTGACGACTGGCTTCGGCAGCCACCAATGGCTTCGAACCCATTCACCCCCAACTTCCCATTCGTCGCACTTTTCTCTTCTAAACCTACCCTCTCCTTTAGGTTTCTCTTCTATCCATTTTAGATTCTTTTTTTACTATAGTCACCCGAAAAAGATATCTTTTCAAATCGACTTACAAATACCTAGTGAGGTTTAAATCGTTTCTTTATAACTCTGCTTTTTCTTATCTACTGCGTGTATCGTTCGAGACCTTTTTATATAAGCACCGTATCGATATCGGATTATATACATATAACGGAAGTGTTTTCTCGTTTAAGAAAAGTGAAAGTTATGGTTATCATATAGAATTGTTAGATGATTGAATCAACCACTTTAGGTACGGTAGTAAAACTTTCATTAAATGATTCCATCTGTTTTTGAGATTCCATTGATTTTTATGATTTTTCCACAAAATCATAAAATACATTTAAAATTTTACGGACGGCCACGGACTGGTCTAAATGTTATATTTATAAGTTTCACGGTTTATATAATTGAAAGGCTTGGTGTAAAAATAATATTTTTACAATTTCTAGGTAAAGGTTTAAAGATCTGAATTTGCATTGCTGTCTATGGGCTACTTCGCACTTTTTGCAGTACCGTAACAGTTTTGCGCATATTGCTGTTTTGCTCAAAAAGTTTTGTTATGCGTCAGAAAGTAACAATTGCACCTAACACATTCGAAAATGCTTCTAGGTATTTTTGACAAAAATATTACTTGACACCCTTTTACAGGTAGGTACTTGGGAGTACCTACCTGGCTTTTGTATTACAGTACGGTACCGGGACACTCGTTTACTTGATAACATTATTGTTAGGCTTATACTTTTCCTTTAACGCCAGTACTGTATAACTCATTCTACTGAATAAATTAACAATATTTTAATTTTGTTATAATTGTAACTGTTTCATTTTTAATATTTACGGTACCGGTATTTATATTTTTGCTCTTTTTTTTTCAGTTTGCTAATAATAATATCATGTAATGTCGAAAAACATTGCTTAAAAAACAAGTCCCTTGTTATGCTACCTCGCTCACCTCACCCATAATGAACTTAGTGAACCTATTACGCACACACCGTAGACTAAGATGGCTGATGTCACGCTCGAGTCAGTCATTATCCTACTACTGCCAAGAGTTAGTGGATGATCTCTTTTTTTACCGGCTGGGCCGCAATCCCTCACACTTACTTACACATCCTCGCATAAAGATAACGGTTATTAGGCATAAACGAGGCAATGAAGGGAACACACCACCAATGTTTTACAACCCACTCCCACCTATTCCTATTAGCTTTTATCTGCGAAATTACACTTAAAAAATGATGGAGAGTTTGGCAGATAAGGGAACCGTTTGTTTATTTCATTACACTCATTAGAATAATTCCGTCATCTATTTGCTACACGATAAGTTACCACTACTACTGCGGACCCGAGCACGACCTCCAATTTCTTTAACGCGCTCATTACAACTCCCTCCCATTTAAAATAAATCAGCTTCTTTGAAATTAAAGTCGTACGGAAGCACGTGTCTCTGGTCGTATACTTTTTTTTTCTTCCCCTTTTACTTCTTTCGAACTCAATGGATAAGCTGTTCGAAATGCCTCCGGCATCCTTCCGAATAATCAATTGACACATCATAAGCGAGATAAAACGACTGACATAACTTTTGAGGTTAATGGTAACGGGGTTTAGATGAAAGAAGAGAAAAAAAGTAATATGTGGTTGTATGTACTTGAAAAAGTAAGGAGTGTGTTTGTAGGTAGTTTTAACACGCTTTCTATTAATAATTCGTTCAACTCCATTTCACTCGCAGAGTAGATAAAGATCAATGCTTATACGAGAGTTGACGTTTATGTTGCTCTACAAATCTCAACTAATGTAGAGTTAAATGAAAACACACGCCTACTGTTCGAATCAACATCTGGACATCGAGTAGTATGTAGTGTTTAACCGATCATTGATCAGCTAGCAGGCTGTAAATTATAACCTATTTTCACTAGAGAAAAACAGACAAAACCATGAGCCGTCACAAAAAATGGATCTAGTCACACAATAGGTTGAGATGTAAGCTCTAAATAATTTTTTTATTTTTAATATACTCTTCCAAATATTCTTTCCAGTATAACTATTTTCTTACAATAATTGAAGGGCCTAGTGTAAAAGGGTGTTACCGTAAGTAACATTTTTGTCAAAAATGACCTAGAAGCATTTTCGATTGTGTTAGATGAAATTCCACCTTAACCTAACTAATTGTATATTGGATGCAAAGTGGCTGTAAAGTTCTGCATTCTAATGCAGAATTTTGAGCAAAACAACGATATACAGATGATGTGCATGTGCAAAAATATTAGTGCAAGATATGTGAAGTAGCAAGTTCAGATTTGTAAACGCGTTTTCCTCGAAATTGTAAAAATGTTACTTAACACGCTTTTACACCAGGCCCTTCAATTTATTAAAACTAAATTCATATGAAATCAGGTACCCAATTTGGTAACCAAGTGAAGTTCGGACTTTTTGGGGTTGGAATCATCCTATATTATTTTACAAAACGTTAACCTTGAATAACACTACGGAAATTTGTTAGTTGCCTGATATAACCAAGTTATTAATAGTGAAATCACTGTGGTTTAAATTTTTTTTTTCAGTACAGTTAGATGTAAAATAATATGAAATAAACATGAAGTTGTTGATTGAAATTCAAAATCACAGCAAAAATATTGAAAGATCCTGATGACCATAAAAATTTGTAAAAAAAAATGTAAACTTTACATCAAAGAAGGAACAACTTGTCCTTTTTGAAATTTTATCAAAATTTTAATGTCTATACTCTATATAGTTTTCATAAAATTGAAAAAAAAAAAATCCATCCCGCTCAACAGGATACTAAATCTGTATCAATAAACCTTTCATTTTATCAGCTTTTAAGCACGATTAAATATATATAGAAAAAAAAAATCGAACCAGTAACCGGATGAAGTTGCATTCAATCATAATGCCACGACAGCGCATACTATATGATCTGCTTACTTTTCAACTTTCTCACCTAAACCCGTTCTGCTTCACAATGCAACTTTTATTTATTAGACGCTCATGATTTATTAATGTTTCAAGACTCACTGTTTATATATATGTATATATGGCAAAGATAAGTTTTTTTTTAAGGAATGGAAAATGCAAAAACCCTTCGGCATTTACTTGGGTAATAAAA
This sequence comes from Cryptops parisi, assembly GCA_034695005.1. NCBI lineage: Eukaryota > Metazoa > Arthropoda > Chilopoda > Scolopendromorpha > Cryptopidae > Cryptops > Cryptops parisi. The sequence continues at coordinate 20,100 of JAQIWH010000150.1, forward strand.
AAAAACCTATGGATGGGCAACAATAGGCAAACTTTCAGCAAGCATCCAGGTGCAATATATCAACCGTGGCCGTGTGGTTTTCTACTTCTAAGTTTACCCTATGGCGTCAACTTTTCTCCCTCCCTGCTTTTTTTTTTCGGTACGCAAACATAAATTCACACGTAGAAGAACCACAGAAGAGGCTGGCAATAGTTTTGAATGTGTCGCCGTGCATAGATATCTCGTTTTTGTTAGAAAACTCGGTTTTTCTTTCTCCTTTCGAACGGAACACAGATACACACACACACACGCACTCGTACAGACCCCCTCTCTCTTTTTTTTTTTATTATTTTCTTCCTTCGTCAAAAACTGAAAAGCGCCGCCTTGCCTGACATGGAAGAGGTGGTAGGGGGGTGTTGTTCGCACCGTCACGACTTAAGGCATGAAACCATAAATCAAAATGCCTTTTCGTCGTATTGTACGGTCGCGCTTCACTAGCCAAGCCAATCCATCAAAGCGACAGTATTTTCCAACAAGCCGCTGAGAACCATCCGCCCCACTTTTCTCTTCGCATAACAACAGTTAGCAACAGTAACACACACACAGCACTGTCCTCGGGACCATACATACATGACTAGAGAAGGTAAACCACACCCGGTTTCTTGCTTCCGAGGAAACGACAGCCAACCACGGAAAAAGTCACAAAATGCTATGGGGATGAATGGAAGTTGAGGTGGAGGGGTGGTGTAAAGAAAAGGACGAGAAACGACGAATTATGAATTAACACGTCACCAATGTTGCAAGTTGCTGTATTTTTGGGTGGATTTCGACTTGTTCGCGGGGTTGTAAGACCCCTGTACCTTGCATGGAATTGTACCGCCTTCTCGTGAAATGAACAAAGCTCTCTTTTCTCCTCTCTGCATCTGATACGACTCCTGGTACAAGTCACGACTGAATAAGACCAACAGGAATTACATCGCATTTACTTCAACATTCGAAATGATGACATGCCCTAAACCACTTAATTGCACTACCCAACACTCTGGGACTTGCCAACTTGGACAAAAACGTATAAGACCAGTTTGACATCAAACGTTGCTACCTTTTTGAATGATAACCTACAAACGACCAATAAACACAATGAAAAAAAAAGTATTTTAGCTTTAACTACCGGAAACTCAACTCCATATTACTAACTTCTAGCGGTTTAAGGACATTAGTAAAATGTAAAGTTATACCGTACCGGTACTTTTAAAATATTTCAAAAAGTCAGTAATCCCAAAAATGTGTCCACAATGTTATTTTTACGTTGATATTTTTTTTGTGCACCCATCTGCTCTTTATGCAGTATTAAATAGAGGCTAGACCAAACAGGCAGACCCCATTAGGAGGTTGCACAAAGAACAATGTAACGGAAGAATGTCTTTGAAGTTGCAGTAAATCTTTTATTCTTAAGGGTCCATCTCGGGCCATTTGGGCACCACGACTGTCACAACTCTGCAAATATATATACAGGAAGCAGATTGCACTGACCATTATTCGACACCATCACTAAGACCCTCTGGCACGCTGGAATGCTCACGCCAAGGAACACGACTCTACACTTTTCCTAATTGTTTTCTCTTGTTGGGATCTCCATTGAACTATTATTCTTCAAAGTTTTCTTACTTCCAAAAACTCATCTTTTTCTTTCAGAGTAACCAAAAATAGATTTGATAACTGCTGACGATGAAATTAAATTCAAAAACGCAATCCACTAAGAGCTAGTTAACCCTCTTTTTCTTAAGCCTAGTTACATTAATAAATTGCTATAATTATCTTATATGTTGTCATAAACAGAATAGGTTGGCAATTATCGACAATGTGCTGAGAGAACTGAGTGTCACTAGAAAAACTTAAGTGGTTTTACACAAAGTTAACGTTTATTGCACAGCAATCAAAATGCTATAAACTTTATGGCAACACGTGCAACTAACCCTTAGCATCAGCACATTATTTCAAAACAGTCTACTACGGTTTACTTAAGCAAATACGGTATTATCTACATACATGGCAGATGCATCATTCTTACCACATGGACTACAAGATGTTCTAGAATCTAAATGTTTAAAAACCAGACACATTAGTGAGTATAGGCTAATGCAACCTAAAGAATTTCAAACTAAGGTAACCAAAAGACACTGCAAAGAAAAGGACCAGTCTTCTACCGGTAGTTTCAGCATTCTTTAGCTTAAACTGTCATTAACCTTATGTGGGTCAGCGAGTTTTCGCTTCCATTTGTTTCTGAAACCTTTTAGTCCCACCTCATTTCGGGACTGGGTTTTAGCGTCATTTGAAGACAGTTAAGTCCCCCCAACAAGCTCTGTTGTCGTTTTCTTGTCCCCCCTTTAAGGCCTGCAAGGTCTTTTCTAGTTTTTGCTGGTTAGGTCAGGATGTGGTCACTCATTGTATTGTATGCTTAGGTCATCCTTCACAATAGGGTGCCTTTTGCTTAATTGTCTTTGCAACTCCAGGCTGTGTGTCAATCGAACTTGCCCTTGACAAAAAAAAAAGAGAGCAAGTTTTCAAGGACAAGGTTGTATACTTTATTGGTTTAGGGTCTCTATCGGTAACGGGGGAAAAATTTCGACCCAGCATTGACGAGGAGCCCCTAAAAATGAAAGTGAGAAGACGTCGTCCTCCTCGTCATCGTCTCGACAGGCGGCAAACAGGAGAAGGAAAAAGTGAAAGGAAGGATGGACAAGAAAGACAAGGGGGGAAAAAGTGAATCTGTTTCGAAGAAGCTGCAATTTGGTGAACGTGATAGTTGCGTGCAAAAGACACTCCTTGCATAGCCAGTTAAGCTTTTCTGGGATGAAAAAAAAGAAGAGAGGGGGTGAGACAAAGAACACCAGGTTGAGATAATTAGACTGGTGTAGCAGCTACGGAAAATGGAAGAAAACGCAAATAAAAAGAAGAAGAAAAAAAAAACAACCTAAGAAGGAGTTGGTTGGTGTATATGTGAGTGTGTGTGTGCGGATAAAAATTCAGCGAGCGTGGTGGAGGGTAGCAAGGTTGAAATCTTAAACGGTCATAAAAACGAGTCGGGAATCGTGGCATCGTTTTTCGCTTCAGTTGAAAGATGAGGATTTACAGCTTGATTCCTTCGTCGACCAACTTCCTGGGGAGTTGTTGGATAATAAATGAAATGCACTAACCCTAATCCACGACGACGCTTTTTTAACTTACACCCCCATAGTTTGACTTAAGGCTCTTTTCTTTTTTTACTTCCGAAAACCACACATAAAGATCGTAAAAACATTAACTTGCCACCTGCAGTTTATTTACACCTACCCGAGTAAAGTACTAAAGGTTAAAAGTTTTTTCTTTTAAACGAGGCAGTTCATTCGCCCATAGGCAAGAGTTGTCTAGCAGCCTGCAAGTAGCTTCACTTTTTTCACTAACTGGTTACAAGATTGCTTTATTACGACATAAAAGCGTTAATAAAATCGGAAAACACACAAATTAGAGCTTAAATAACCTCAAATTGAGCCTATTTAAGTCTAAGTAGATTTCAACCCCTTTAGTAATTGTTCCAGTAACAACAATTGTATGAAACGTTAAAATTTACTGTATTATGGCCATTTATTTGGATTAGTTTATATTGCGGTACGCAAAAAATAAAGCTACTGTTGAATGTGTTTTTTTTTTTTTTTTACATGATGAACTATAAAATTTAAGCATACCGTTGAAATAGCTACTCGTGAACAAAAAATGGTCTTAAAAAATCAAATTCTTTATCAATTTTACTGAATTAACAGTTCGGAAAAAATAACGAATTTATCATTAAATTCGTATAATTTTTAAAAATAAAAATTAAATCAGGGTGAAAATGTTTTTGTATGAGCGACAAAAAAGGAACGGATACGATCCCTAACAAATTTAAAAACACCCTTCTCTGTCCATTTTAATTAACAAAGTTTTTCATTTTAAATCGTCAGTCGTTCCAAAAATATTCCCTTTGCTACAAGTGAAAAAAGAAAATAACCAAGAAAAATGTTCAGTGGAAGTAGAAGGACGATGGAAACAAGCGGAAGCCATTCGCAGAAGAATCACACACACACAAAAGATCGATGATCTCTCAAGCACCAGGCAAGAAGAATCGAAAAACACGTTGATACTATGGTCCAAAATTATTAACACCTAATAGCCAATTATAAAACGTCAAAAATGACAAACTGTTCCCCCTGGAAAAAAATTTTCGACAAAATTTGTCAAGTTCTATTATTATAACAATCCTCATCAAATGTTAATGTCGACTTAAAATTCTAACAATAGAAATGACAATACGTGGAATATATATCCTAGGCTATGACATAAATTTATCTAACCCTAACTTGATATACCGTACTACATGAAAAAATTACATAATGTCTGAAAGAATTATGGTAGTTAAAATAGGCCTACAGTTCCCATAAGTAAGTTTAAGTCTAATAATTTCAACAGTACCAGTACATCATAGGTGTGTATAAAAGTAAATATACGTGTTTATAGTTACATATATAAGTGTATACCGGTATGTATACATACCGGGTATACTGTATGTATACATACAATAGTAATACGAAAACCATTCTATATTCTACTGTATACAGAGTATAGTCTACTCATTATATATCTGAAGAGCTCCGTGCAGCATAATGGTAAGCCAAATTTTAAAAATTGTTCACGAGAGCCGTTTTTCTGGTGAGAAACTCCATAGAATAGAACACCATATTAAACAAGAAGATAATTCTTTATATTATATTATTTTCTGGAAAACCCAGAAAGTGGTAAAGTAACAAACTAGAAACAGTACTGAGAAACCCATATGACAAGCCTACTGGCAGTTGGTGCGCCTCAAATATCCAAATAACCAACTACTGAGAAACTGTTTGTCGTTTGATGTAAAAATGTCAGCTTTTGAAAAAGTGTGGCTTACCATTATGCTACACGGAACTCTCATATATAACTAAACTAGGCCTATTTTACGTGTAGCATATAGTGCATAAAATATATAGCATATACAGTATATTATAGAATTGTACTAAATACTATATAAAAGGACTTACATATGACTTTGCTTGTTTAATAAAAAATTATTGATTAAGCTAGACTTTTGAACTGTTTAGAAGTAATCGATATGAATTTAGCTTATACATTTGCCAACTTAATGACTTGTAATATTTGCAAAAGTTTCATTACGAGTGTGTAGGCTTATGATACGAATTAAATAAACGTGTAAACCTAGGGTCTACGTGTAAGATTTCAGTAGATTAAAAAATAACCCATCAAAAATAACCCCTAACCTTGTTGCATTCGGGGAATGTTCGATTCTTAAAGTTGCCTATTCATCTCGCAAACTGAAAATGGATTCGGTATTAAGCAGCAAAATGAGCTATTTGAACGATAGAAAATTTCTCGGCAGCAGTTTTCCTTAATTATTTTTACCGAGCGCCTGCACTTCTTTCGTTATCACTCAGTGTAATTATCGGATGTCGATATCCCCTCAAAACGAGAGGGGGGTAGGTAGAGAGAAAATACAAAATGAGAAAACGAATGAAAGACAGAAAAAGAAGAGAAAACCAAGCCCCCTATTTTCTTTCAGGTGTTCGTTCGTTGGTTGGCTACAAGCCAGAAGGGTAAAGAAAAAAATAGATCATTCAATTCTTTGCAATTGCATCCTAAAAGCAAAAAGATGAAAGTCGATGAAATAAAATATATAAAAAAGAAAGAGAAATGGTGCAAGGAAAAGGTTTATCATTGACTCACGATTCCCGTATTAAAAATGCATTATTTATCAGCTCACGAACGAGACGTGGATCGGATCATTGGGAACATATGAATTCATTCTCTGGAGAGGCTCAGGTGCACCCAACGAATATTTCATCATCTTTCTAATGTCAGAACGAAAGCTCAAACATAAATTCTTTTCATTCCAGATCTCTACATTTCACGTTTGTTTTTAGGCCTGTATACAAAAAAAAAATATCAAAAAACTTATTTTCTGGCGGATTCAAGTAGGCTGCTCTAGTATTCTTGAATTATTCATTATTCTCCAAAGAAAGTGAATTCTTTGCGTTTTGGTAGAAAATTGTGTTGTATTGTACTTTTTTTTTTTGAAAAATATCTAAACTGCATTGGATATTGTAATGAACATTCAATCCCTATTCAATATTTGATGCTATATTTAATTTAAAAGTATGTCTTTGTCATGGTTCAAGATAACAAAACACGTGATGTGTTTTGATTATGTTGATCCAATGACAATTATGTGGTTAACGAAATAGGTTTTTCAAACACTAGAATTGATTTTGGAATTTGCCATTCTTTATTTTTACTGTTGACAAAGTTGCTTATATTACTTTGGTAATAATATTTTAAAGATTTTTGATGTTGTTTCGGAAGGTGTGTCCTTCCATCTTCAGCTTAGCAAGTTTCGAAACATGTTCAAAAATCGTTAAAATATTTTTACCAAACTAATATAAGTAACATTTGTCAGCAGTAAAAAAAGAAAGATTGGCAAATACCAAAATCGATCCTAATGTTTGAAAAACTATTTTATTTTTATCAACTTCAATTATTGCTTTTAAACTGTCACTTTCACCTTGCCAGAGTTACATTCTTAATGATGTCATGAAGAAGACATGAAGAAAAATGAAAACTGGTAAAGCCACTGTTTTGCTAGTGGGGATTTCGTGTTGTTTGTTGATGCTGCTCTTGTTCTGCAGTTATTATTTTCTTCTTCTCAGTGCCCCTATCCTCCTCTTCTTAAGACCACTACCCACACAACTAGCAACGTCCACTGCGAAAATTAAGTCGATATTTTTCTCCTCTCCCTGTTTCTTTTCTTCACATACTCTCTCCCGCTGACAAGACAGATTATCCAATTCGGGCGCCATTGTTTCGGAACAGGTATTAGAAATTTATGAAATGATTGGAGGCGCAACATGAGGAGCGAGGAAAGGAGGGGGGAGGGTTAACACAACACAGAGAGAGGATTCATGTAGAGGGGGTGGGTGTAATAATACTAGTACGACTACTACTTCTACAGGGTTTGTCTAGGCGACCCGCCCCGACCGGAGGTGGAGAGGGGCGTTGCTCAGAGGCCCCAGTCATAAATTAGGGACCCCAGAGACCAACCCCACCTGCGACCATCTCCTCTCTCCGACCGGTGGACGAGGCTAATTCTCGAGTATTGTGCTCTGGCCAACCTCTCTCTCCCCTTCTTCTTTCCTTCATTCGCTGACTCCTAGCCTTTCGACGACGCCCTCCTCTTTTCCCTTTCCCCCTTCCAAAAAAAAAAGAAGCATGGCTACTACTAGAAAATTTTCTCTCCCTCTTCCATTTGCAAAAGTCCATTTCCTCAAAAGCTTTTTTTTTTCTTCTCCTCTATTCCTATCGCTACCAAAATCAAACTAAAAATATACCCCTCTCTCTCTATTCCCCTTCTTATTTTGTTTGGTCCTCTTATAAGATTATTTCTACGTTATTATACTGACACGTGAAATCTACGTGGTGTACGCGTGTAATTGCATATTTAGGGTGAAGGATTGACTAGGTTATAAAAATGTATCAAAATGATAAAAATGGACCTAGGCCTATTGCATTCATTACAGAAAAGATATTGCTGGTGTTGTTGTTCTAATACAATGCATCTATCTTTTTAAGCACGTAACTACACTAAATATGACATTACCGTACATGACATATTTAGGCAGATATAGCTATTGATCTACAATTTGCCTTAAATGTAACAAACTGATTTGATACACAAACATTTTATTAGTTAAACATAAAAAAAATCTATGTAAGATGTGACGTTATGGTACTAAAAATTGTTTAGATCGTTCCGTGTGAATGTATGTGAAATGTTTTCATTCGTTCACTAGGACTGTTGTAACTTGGGCTTCAGTTGATTTACGATAATAACTTTTACACAGTTGTTCAACTCTGCCATCGACAAAAGTAAACCTCAAACTCATTTTCCAAAACTTTCCTACCGAATGTTTATATCTCGTCTGCCACATCACCTGTTTTCCCACCCACGCTTTCGTGTCGACGGGGTGGCTGTTCGTCTAATACAAATTGCAATAAATTGAATTCATCGGAATCCAAACACGCACGTAATGACATTCGTTTTGGAATCAATAGCCAGCAAGCACGCACGCCATCAAATTCCTCGCGCGCTTATTACACCATATACTGTCAGCAAACGGTTTCGAAAACCAAAAAGAGAAGAAGAAAAAAAAATAATAGATGAGCCAAGAAAAGAATCGAGAACGAGTGAAAAAGAAGAAGAAGAAGAAACCGAAAAAAAAGAACAATATTGATCCAAGCGTTAGCTAGTAGCTAGCAGTCTGTGCTCTTCCAAATGTTTCTCGTATAATGGATATAAAAACGAGCTTCAGTAATTTTCCTCTCGCACCACCAAAACATCATGTTTGGTCCCTCCATTTTTTCTACGGTACAGTTTTTTCTTCTCTTGTGCCTCCCTCAACAGCTAAGAACAAGCAATAGCTATGGCTAGCTAGTAAAGAAGAAAAAAGCCAAGAAGAAGGGTAGAAGAGTAGAGAAATCTGGGTTTAGTGTGGAGGTGGGCCTAATCCTTATATGGGCGAGGGCTTTAGTAGAAGCTCTCTCTTCTTTGGCGGTGACCCAAGGCGAAAGGGCCACAGCCACATTTTCAACTTTGTCTGGCAAGAGAAGAAGGGGGGATAAAAAGAAAGAGAGAGAGGAGATCAATTTGGTAAAAAACTAGTGGCGGCCAAAGACATAGCATCGTGTCAAAAGCTGGGTAGGTTGCGGAGCTCGTAAACAGATTTTATCGCAGCCACCCAAGTGCGAGAAAACAGCGCTTTCGAAACCCGTGTCCATTCTTTATGGCGAATATTAAATGTATCGCTTGTGTCACCCCCTAAAACTGCGCTCTCTCTCTCACATACATACACACACACATACAAACATAAGAGGAAAAAAATAGTAGTAAAGGAATGGCAACAACTATCACCAACCAAGCACCACCACCAAACGAATAAAAATGAAAGGAATTGCGTTTAAAAACCCAATGGAAATGTAATAGAGAAAAACGAAATGGATTGCCTTTCAAAACCGTTTTTTTTCCTTCTTTCTCCTTTTTCTTTTCTCAACTCCACTAGTCGAATTGCATACTGATCGAAAACGAGAATTGCTTGTGAACATAAAAAGAATGAGCTATCGATTCCAATAAAGCGAGTCTATATTTCATACCACGGGAGACAATGCTCTCCAAGTCTAAATATATTTTTACAAAAAAAAATGACCTCCCAAATATGTTAGGAACCTGACAACAAAGTAGGTCTACAATAAGAGTATATATTAAAATATATATATGAAAATAAATCACTTATTTACAATATACTAGTTGTAAACAATGCGTCGTGCGGATGATGATAGAAACTGTAAAAGAAAAATTGAATAGCCTAATGTGAGCGAAAGGATTAACTTAATCGCTTCCTAATTATATTTTATCTCTTGTTCGCATTGAACCTTGCAGGTTAAAATGCATCTTTAGCTGCAAGAGGCGCTAGATAAACCTCAATAAAAAAACACATTACTACCACCAGATAACTATTTCGGATGTAATAAAAGTAATCGTTCGAAAACAGGCTCAGTGCTATTATCATCCTTATCGTGAAAACTTCCCGGCCCAAACTTAACGCTGAAAAACAACGTAAAAAAAACACAAAACAAAAACATGCAACTAAAAAACAAAAAATATTCACTAAACAGAACCGCATAGGATTTCTTCTTTTTTGTGTACATCCTTTTGTTTCTGTGTAATGCGTTAGTGTAACCATTCATTATTTCAGTCTGTAACGACGAGATGGCTCAAAATTGCAACCATTCTTGGTTGACTTCCAATGGAAAGAAAATGGAGTAAAAAGGAAGTTGGAACCGGTAATAAGCATCGGACCGAGAGGTGTAATTAATGTCTTCATTGGCTAGAAATGGACTCTCTTATAATTTTGTAATTACCTCATTATAGTGCAAGTCGATGAGAAATAATGGAAAAACAAGCGCGCACCCGCAGAAGTTAATTTCTCTTGCCATCCTTTTTTTTTCTTCGTCTTTTCCATGACAAAAATTGTCATCCGAAACAATACGTTATTAAAGCTCCCAAAGATCAACCCGAGTCTCATCATTATAATGATGATGATGATGATGATAATAAACTCGGGGGTTTTCCAACGTTGGCAATTTTGGTCTCCCCCAACGTTAGAAAAAGAAAAAGAAGCCAACAAGACTGATGAAAGCTGTCTGAATGCAAATTGAATTTACTGAAACGAGATTGAGAAGAATACAATTTCTGATGTAATTTCCGAAGGCCGCCAAAGGCGCCATAATACCTAGGTGTTTGGAGGTGATGGGAATTTTCAGGAGCCAATGGCACCAGAAGCCCTTTCCATCCCCTTTTATTTTTTCTTTCTTTCTCTAGCGAAAACACTCTTCCTCATTTCCTGAGTTGCCACGAAACTCGCAATCGTAAATCACTAGCACCATGCAAAATTAAAATGTCACGCAGAAAAAAAAAATAGTATGAGTCACAACTGCAAAGTTTCGGTTCGTGCAACACCATGCATCATCATGACTACCACCACACACCATCAAGGTGTGCAAGTTTAACAATTTTTGAAAGAAAAACGACCAGAAAAAAAATATAAATAGTGGTATTAAATAATGCGTTTAGTCGACAACTTGTTTTCATACTTTTATCTTTTTTTCTTGCAGAAAGATATCCAAATATTTTGTACTTTCTCGGAAACGTGATATACACATGATTTTTGTGTGTCCAAATTTTAATTCTCACTCAGTAAAATCTCATATAAGAACAAATTATTTTTTTCTCACTATAAAGTGATATTAAAATTGGGGTGGACTTTCCCCCCCCCCCCCCCAATTCTTTTAATGATGGTGGAGCGCAAGTTTGATCGTAAATAGTAGCATTTGATAAAAATCCAATTTTGGAATTTGATTTAAGTATCGTACTGACAGAAAAAAATTGAACAAGAAAATTAATGGCATCAATTATTACTGTAGTTTCGCATTTCCTTAATTTTTCTCTTTGTAAAAAAAGAAAGATCTAAGTTATTTTTTATTCTATATTTAAAAGCAGCTAACCTTAGTGTCTATTTTAGTGTCATATGCTGAAATATAAGTAGATAAATCGTGTTTGCTTGCATATTGACAAAGATATAAAATCAAATACACATTTAAAAAATGAGAAATTTGCATCTCAACATCTGGTTATGGTTGTGATACAGGTTTACTGAATGACAAGTTAATTTATACACTTGTAATTAATTCATAATGTGTGGTTATAAATTTAAAATGTTTTCGGAGGTCTCGCCTTTCTTTATCTTCAGAGCTATGAAACGAGTCATAAAACAAGACGTTAAGTAAGATATAAACCAGCCTTCACCCTGACTGAACTATACTAAACTCGAATTTCAAAAGTTTAACATTCGTACCCTTTGATTCAGATCAGTGGAAATGACACATTGAGGTTAAAACCAATTAGATGTAAATCAAGGATGACACTAAACAGGTAATTTTCACTGTTTTCACTTGTTCAGGGAAAATGTTTTAAGACAGTTAAACTGTGTTTCAACATATGAAGTTGTAACACTTTAAAATGTCATCTTTTAATATTTTCAGTGGACCATGTTGCTCGATCATGATTAATAAAATTTAAATTGAATGTCTTACCCTTACACGTATAGGCCTACTATAAAAATACTTACAAAATATCTGAAATTTTTTTATAATTAGCATATAATAAAGATCTCCTGACACACACAATTTATGAAGTGGCAATTCGAGCAATTTGATGGCAACCGTGACATTAGCTTCTTGCTCAACCAATGAAAACTGGTTGGCAAGAAGATCACGTCACAGTTGTCCATAAATTGTTCTCCACCAAACACTACGTGTATCAAGTTGCCTTTAGGGTTACTTTTACAAGTTTCTCATCATCAATCAATGTTAAATATCTAAAAGTGAACCAACTGTTAAATTACCAATCCAAGTCTATGATATTCCAATGTAGTAAGGTAGTAAACACGAAGCTACCCCCAGAGTTGGTTGGTTTGTTTTTACTTCCAGAAGATTTGTTTTAGGAACAATAACATCTCCTACGACGACAACTTATGTTTTCGGTTCCAAAGTAATTTTTCGAGTCATTATTTTTTGTTACCTCTCACGCCCCCCTGTGCCAAGCAGAGAAGAGGCTTTTTTTTTTTTGTTCCCTGCCCATTCCCCATCCAACCTCCCCAATCCGAAGGCGAGAAACATTAATTGTACACATTGTCGACTTTCACCTGACACAAACGGCAAGCAGTGTGGGAAGAGCACACGCAGCGCGGATTACAATTTTTATGAGAGTGCCAGCCGACTTCTCACACTTAATCCACATTCGGAGGCTTCATCAGTACAAAATGTTGCTCGAGGATGGCGAGTATTTGTAAACTGGCTCTTTGCTCCACTGCTTTTAGCCTTCTCTAACATAACTGCAATAGAGGTCGTCGTCGTCGTCAACAACTCTTATTATAACCTCCTCCTTCATTCCCCCCCCCCTTTTTCCCTTCCAAACTTACTACTCCCTCTAGAGGTCTCTTTAACATGCTAAATTGGGCACACCTCTATCGTTTTCGAACGTCGTAACACCGTGTTGACATTTACGCCGTACAACTCCAACGAGAGAGTTGAAACACGAAAAATAAAATTGTTGTTTTTCCACAACGTTTTATAGAGGTGATTGTGGCTTTGAGATAAACACGAACACAATTGTCGCCAAACACAAAAGCAATTAAATGAAGTGAAAAAATATATTGCACCTATCTTATACACACCTATTACCAGTTATGTGCTTAGATGCAATTTTTTTTCCCCTTTGGCTTCGATACGATACCACTTTGCTAAGGTAATTTTACAAGTTAATTCCGAAACAAGAATAGTAATAATAATACGTTGATTATGGAGGGAGAAAGAGAGGGAAAGGGGGGATAATAGCATCAATTACTACAAAAAAAAGTCGTCCATATTTTTCTCTTCGTTTCTCGTCACGAAACGGATTAAGGCTTAATGTCGCAGCTTGGACCGTGTGAAATATGGCCTCGGCTGCTTTAGTTTTCTTGCAATATTTTTTCGAAATCCGAAGGCAATTTAACGCGCTGACATTTAATTATATGCGCCAAGATTTATGCGGGACCCGGCCATTCTCTCGGAATGTTTACACTGCCTGATACACACAATTTCGCCAAGGACTCCTCGGCAAACTAGTCTGCTTTTCTTCTTCCTTTGAAAAATGGCTCCACAAACTGGAAACTTTTATATACATATATATACGAGCCTTATATAAAAAATGTATTGATCGATAACCCACACTCCTTATTAAACTGTTCGCAAGCTATACCAAAAATACAGCAGATCAAAATAAATGCACAACTATTCAAGACACTATTGTTTTTGACGTTATAGCCTACTGTACAAAAAATTAGAATTACACAGCTCTAAAATTAACATTGTATTCTTAAAATATATTATTTTAATTTTATTTAGTGATAGCCTATTTTAAGAACGTATTTTACGTTTATAACACGCATCACATCGCTCATTATGAGGAATCTATGACACCACTCATCGTGAAAAGTTTGAGGAAAATCACGTTCTTACTATGCATCAATTTACATCATACACAATTTACCGTCAAAATAAAGTTACAAACTTGGTTCTCCTGTTTTTGACTTATTTATCAATGTAAGGTTTGTACAAAATGCAATTTCTTATTGAGCTAATATATGCTAAAATGCTATATAATTGTTTCAGGTATAGATATTTCAACTTTTAAAATTTTTCTTAAACTAACTCCATGATGTTGCAAAATTTCATGTGCTACGTTTTATAGCTCTAAAATTTGTTTTAAGCCTATCATCAACCATGTCATATTTTGAGAATATAAAAATAAACATAGAATTACAATTATGTAACATATAGTAATAGTTTAGGTTGTTTTAACAATTTGTTTGTTTTTTATTTCACAGTTCAATAGAAACCAAAATTACAAAGTAAAGCTTCAAAACATTGTACAGTGAAGCTTCAAAAAAGTACGGTACCGGTAGCACAATAAAATCTACAAAATAGACAAATCCAAAAAATATACAAACCCAATTTTATTAAAAGTTTTACGTTTACCTTATTTCTTTCACGAGAAGGTATTCCAACATTACAATAAAAACATCTACTTTACAGTTAAATTGAAGGCTTGGGTGTAAAAAGGTTAACGTTTTTGTCAAAACAGACTTAGAAACATTTCGAATATGTTAGGTGTAATTCTACCTTGCTGGTGAATGATTTTGAGCAAAACAACAATATGCGCAAAGATATTAGTGCGAAAAGGGTACGTGGCCCAATAGACAGCAAGGCAAGTTCAGGCGCGTTTTCCTCGAAATTGTAAAAATGTTACTTAATGTTAATGTTACTTATGGGCCTTTTACACAAGACCCTTCAATTATAAAACAAAAATCGTATCTGAAAAGATTACATTTTAAAGTTTTGTAACCACTACCATTCAAGATATAGTACAAATCAGCAAGCAATTCAAAATCAAAACTTGCTTCGATTTGCCTGTTCCTTTGGAAAAGTCCTGGTTCTTTTCTTTGGGATTTGCTATAAGTCTTTGCTAAAAACCAAAACAAAAAAAAACACTACTATTACTACCAAGCTTGAAGCCATGTTTCTTCCAATGATAACCAATTCTGTGAGAAAAAAAATGTTTGTTTTTCTTTAGCAGTTGAGGAATAAGAATTGGAAATTGCAGATGAATGCATACAACAACAGCAGCAGTAGGACCACCAGACAATCGCTTCCCTATTACCAGACGAAATTTTATTTACTCTCTAGCGGCTTATGCCTCTCAATAGCTGCTTTCGAACCAATATCTATATTTCATGCTGTTTACCGTAGATACGTTTCGAAAAGATAGAAGAAAGGACAAGAGAAGAAAAAAAAATCGAAAAAAGAAAAGGCAAAAAAACCCGGGGGGAGGACATTGCCTTGTGGGATAAAAAGTTGAAAGTGAACGCAGACGGCTGAGTCATAAAAGGTTCCCTGCAGTTCCCGAAAAGAAAAATAGTCCCAGTGAATGATGGGGGACCTAAGCGAGAGGTGGAGGGGGAAACAACGACGACGACGACGAGGATACGATATGGCGACGAAAACGTGGTGGACGTCGAGAGGATCTTCGTCTCTTTATTTTTTTTTTGCGCCTTACTTTTTTTAACCTCGTTTCAGGGGAGAAAAATAGCACTTTGGGTAATGTTCACAATTTTTTTTTACTTCTCCCACTGAAGAAGAAAAAAAACACCACCACAGAAGAAGCATCCAGTTGGAGAGTCTTGTCGAGCCAAAGAATGTTTCTTACTATTCGAAACAAAATTACTAGCAGTAGCAATGATGACGTTCTAACACTTTTGCGGCACTTGTGAAATATTTATATTTAAAAACAAAAAAAAACTACTGTATTTTTTTTATACATAAAACAAAGAATTTTCAAGAGTCTCTACTTTGACGAACGAGCCTGCCACTTTTGTGAAAGATGAGATCCAGACGTTATGAATTAACTTGTTTTAAAAAAGAAAAGACATCTGTCTCTTGTCTTTCACAACAGTGAATATTTTGTTCCCTAAACGGTCTCATGTTCTTTCTCCACGTTTATCTTTTAGATATCTTTATCTCCGACTGCATTGCTAGACTCTCATCCAACCGAACCAATCAATTTGTTCTATTCCACATAAATAACATTTTACAGGATAATTTTACAACCAAAAAAAAAGTTGAAACGTCTCCAAGTTGGATTATAAGTTATTGTAAATTTCAGCACTGCTTAGTAGCTTCTATTTCGGCTAATTCATGGGAAGGGGTTATTATAATAAGTTAATCTATTCCACAAGTTTTTTTCCCCCTTCATTCTCAAGCCTGCAATCTGCAAATCTAAACCTCTATATAAATCAACATTATCGAAAAACCATTAACCACCATCATTTAAGTTTCAGGGGAGAAAGAGAAAAACAAAAAACGAAAAAGAAAAATATACGACAGAAAGTGTAAGGGGCCTGGTGTATGGTTAAATAGCTCTCTGATGGTGGCGTATTAAAAAGAGCACACACACACTAGCTTAAATTATGCATTCCATGTTTCATCTAATGATTGTTAATTGCACCGTAATATATGCAGATAATTTTAGTGAGGAGCCTGGTTTAATTACGAGAATTTAAAGTCGCCTTCTTTAGTCTCATGAATTAAAGCCCACATCCCCCTGATCATCCCCCTCGTCTTCTTCCTGCATATTGCATGTTCTGATTTCTATTCCCCCTTTTTTTTTTCTAAGTTTTTTTTCTTCTTATTTTATTTTTTTTCCTCTTCTACTTTTACCCTTCCTCTTCTCCACCCTCGCTTTCATCCATAAAAGATGTGCATTCAATACGGACTTCGGAGGGAAAACATAGCATTTCAAATTAGGGAGAGATTTCCCAAGCTTTTTCGGGTTCCCTCGCTGCTTTGCTGCGGCAACAACAGTTTCATAAATTCTACAATTTTCAGCATCCCTCTTTTTTCTTTTTCAAAACGTCAATAAGAGATGGTTCAAACATAAAACTTTCGCTCGTTCTAGAATGTCAATTTGCACGTTGTTTTCTCCCCCTTCAAAGAAGAATGAAAAAAGATAGAAAAAAAAGGATCTACAAGTTTTAGTGTGAAAAGTTTATGCCCTTTTCAAATCCAATCATTGGTGCATTCAAAAGTTACGATACTGATTCCACATTACGATTCTAGTTCAAATGTTTTAGTGAAATTCAGTTATAAAATGAAATATGAAAATTTATTGTGTTTATGATGCATAAAGCAAAATTAAGTAGCCTATAACTAAAGTAGTTTATATTGTTTTATCGGGGGGTGGAGAGAAACAGGTTTATTCACGGTGTATAGTTTTAGATGGAGATTTAAAAAACTTAGTGATAACCTATATTTATTGAACATTTTTTATCCCATACTAATAAAAAACATCCTTATAGAATGTATATGGAAATTGTTTATTTCATTACAACACACTACTTGTGTAAAAATGACTTAGAATTAAATTTTAAATCCTGCACCCTAAATAACATAATAAAAAAACAATAAGAGAAAACAAGCAATCTCTTGTATCTAGCTAGCTATACTATAACAATTCGGTATAACAATCTGCAATCAGATTAATATAAATTGCGAGTAATTTACACCGTATGCATCCAGTATAACCTTCACCTATATAATATTCCGTAATAAGAAAAGTTAACACAAAGCTACAGTAGATTATATTGTCGATTATCCGAACTGATTGAAGGCCATGGGTGTTCATAAAAACGATTTGTTTTTATGAACAAACAATGAACATAATCGGACATTAATAGTTTATGTGCATACTGTATATGAAAATAAAATTAGTGTTCTATGTTTACGAGTACATTATCCTACTGTACATTTATATTTATTACATACGTATTAGTAATATAACATATGTATGCTACAATTTTGTTAAAAAGCATCAATATTTCTTGGCCTTTCCGTTGTTGTTTTTCATGGATAATATTGTTCACTCCATTTAAACATTTCATTTAATCGTAGGAAAGTAAAGTAAATATTAGAACACTACCCATTTGAAATGTATAGTATACGACTGGCACCAATTTAAGTGGAATCCCTGCACACCTACTGATTTCTACTCGATTACCGCTGTTCGGATAATCCGACGTTGGATAATCGACATTCTCTGTAATGTTCAATGATATCAAATATACTGTACGTACGGTATATGAATGCATAATTTCGTAAACAAACTTTAATTTCAATGTCACAACTTTTGCTCACTATAAGTTTCCCAACAAGACAGATTTCCAATACCGGTACCACATAAATTGCCAAACCGTAAGGTCTTATTTTAAGCTACCACCAAAAAAAACAATCCCAATTCCTCACTAATTTCGTCCATCATTAAACTCCCTTTACCAACACGAATAGCGTCAACAAGGTCTCGTTCACTAAACCACCCTAATGAAGCCGTACACCATTATTTCCAATCGACCCCACCCCTTCGTTGCTATCCCATTACTATCGCAACGCCATTTCAATTACACAACAAACAACAACAACAGTTGAAAACTAAACATCGACAACGATAACAACAAACATGACATTCAAACTCTTTTTTTTTCCCCCCCAACTACTTGGGTGTTCAAAGGATTTTAGAGCGCGTGGGCCAAAGCTTCGTTCATTGGAGGTTCTGACAACGACATGATTACAGTCGGTGGGGGTAAAGCCAAAAGACACCCCCCATTTCTGCCGCTTGGCAGACTCACTAGGCAGTGGTGGTTCCGCTCAGGTGGCTGAACCTTGTTGGCGAGCGATGCCGATTGGCTGCCTACCATTACGTAGTACAGCTTCAACATTCTTCGCAGAAAACCCTTCTTTTTCTTTCTCTTTCCTAGTTTTCTTCTTCTTCTTCTTCGTCTGCGTTCTTCACCGTTCGGTGATTCGCTTTGGCTGTATATTTACCTGCTTGCAATGGCAATACTACTAGCAGGCAAAGGTTACCGGTTGTTACAGCACACCCAGGGTATTTTTGGTAACACGCTCAGCTTCTCCTTGCAATCGGGTCAATAAGCATTTTAATTCACCCGGCACGAGCCTCGGCAAGCTGGCTCCCCGGAATCAATAACTTTACAACAACGTGGTTGAGAAAGCTAAACGCAACGAAAATATTTTAGTTTTCTTCGTCGACAAACATAGAACGTATTTTTCTTCTCTCGCTTTCCATTCTCCAGTGTAGCATGAAGATGCAGCTGTGACACTGAGAATTGACATTCGAGTGATGGAGTGGATAAACAACCATAAAATACACCAACGACGGGTTGATGAGTTTCCTTATGGCCAAACATCACATCATTACCATTTACAAAAACACCCATCAACGTTAAACTCCATTTGCTTTTCAAATGAACGACAGATAAAGCTACCGGAGTAACGAAAATAAACAAAAGTAGAATTACACGCGTGCGTCAGAATTTTAATGATTCTCCAAAAAGTCTAAACCGATACAAAAAATGAATGCATTTAAAGTATAAACTTGTTTTTGAATTAAATGCTGATAGCTTTTATGAAAAAAAAAGAGTACGTTTTTAAGTTTGTATAATTTAAAAATACATACTTTAAAGTTAAAGATGAAAGTAAAGTTTTGCGTACCGTATAATAAAACTAAGTGTTCGATATACTCTATTTTGAAATAAGCTTGCTGAATTTGAACGTCCACGGGCAGAATACCAATTAGCGATAAATTTATCAACCTTTCAGAAAAAAATGTTTTTATAAATCTAGTCTCTCAATGTGAAACTTACACAAGTTCCAATAAGAATTCATTAGAAAGAAAAAAATATTTGGCAAAGCATCAGAAAAAAATGGTGTGTGGAAAAGTGGTTGAACATCGCTCAAATGAAGGGGTTCAAGGCTTCTCATCTCTTAAGATTGGTCTAAAAATTCACATCACGCAGAACATAATCATAACCCTATAATTAAATGAGCTACAAAATCATGCCAAATAACCCGAAATGCCAAAAAGATTTTTGCACTGCACTCACGGAGGCGTACTACGAATCCCAAAAATTCCTCCCCCACACATGCGCTGACATAATCTCCGAGCCAAAAAAAAAAAAATAAGAGGGGGGTAAAAGAAAGAAACAAGAAGAGAAAAAAAAAAGAAAATGAAAGGAAAGGGAAAAAGGAGAAAAAAATCAGTTTCAGACGCTTCGGGAGAAAAAGACTAGCAACATTCGGAAGAAGAAGTACAACCAAAGGGAAGAAGACAGACAAAAAAGAAAGAAAAAGGAACACCGAATGAGAACGTCCCCGGCTGGCTGTATGATTGGTTGGTTGAAGAGACGACAAAGCAAAGCACGAAAAGGCATAGAAGAAGGGGGTTGGAAGAGACCAGCGAGAAGATGGGTGGGTGGGTGACATCAGCAGCCGCCGGGGCCGTATCGATCGAAACGGAGCATAGTTAGTTGCGAAGAAGAACGAAGAAGGTCTGCTGTGCCATGGGCCTCATAAATAATGTTGGCCCGGGGAGGAGGGCTAGGCATCGTGATGAGGGACCGTGTGAGGTCTCCTCTTCTTTTTTTTTTCTCATCCATCCGGATGAGGAGGAGGAGAGAAGAGGGGATGAGGAGAAAAAAGGGGAAGAAGAGAAAAGGAGGATAGGAACGAAGAAGAAGAAGAATTCACGGAACCCAGTGATTAAGGAGGAAGCTAGCTTGTGTGTCGCTATCTGCTTGTTCGCTTTTCTTCTATTCCTTTTCGCCGCCTCGTGGTCGATTACCTCAGCCTGGGAGGTTCGGTTCAGTGGCACGAGAAAGACTAGACTGCACGGCTGGAGCTGGAGATCACCCTACATCTATAAAGCTACTACCCCCACCACCACCACACAATAGAACTAAATTTTCATCAATGTTCGGGGTGACATTCCAAAACTAAAAACATAACAACGAAGAAATCTCAATCTTGTTGCAAACCTCTGGATTGCATATTCAACGTGAAGGAGAAAAATAATCCTGAACTGGGATTTGTTATTTTTATTAAACCCCTCGGAACACCATCGTACAAACCCCCCCAACATGTTGTCTCCTTTACTAAATCACATACCCCAAATTCCCTTAGTAGCACGAACCTTTCAGTTGTTCAAATCCATATTGGTTTCTCGCTCTTTTCTTTTCACACACAAAAAAAAGTACAGTACACTTAAACGTGAAATATGAAAGCGGTACTAGGTGTTTTTCAACACAAGCTGTTAGTTCGTGTTGCAGTGTAATCATGGCAAGCAAGTTATCAGGAAACCCAAGGTCCCAGCAAAATGAAGTCCGAACGGGTGGTCTCGCGATCGCGACCGCAATTCAATCCACTAAGCCTGCGTAATGTTTATTTCTTGGTAGCAACAAGCCCCGAAATGGCGACGAAACGATCGCCAAACTCGAACAATGGAGGATAAAACGTAACATTTTGCAGTGGTAGTAGTAGTAAGAGTTGGGCTGCTGTCGCAACTGCTCTTATAGTAGTAGCAAGGGGTTGACCGCAGACGCAATATGTTGTGCCACAATATTGTTATCTTGTCGCCAGGTTTCGCCCGCTATTAGCTTGATCCTCTGGATCTTGAGCTCGGTGTAAATCTTAATTCCAAGATTGTCACCCAGAGGTGCAAGAGACTTTTCGAGAGGTCATCCCCACCATACCACATTATTGTTTTTGAAATAAAACCAGTGGGGTGCTTTTTTTCTGGCAAACTTGCCAACAGAAAGGGCTTAAGCTCATACGCAGTATATAAACAAAACTATAACCAACTTATCCTTAAGAGTTAGCCGATTTCAACTATTGCTGAACTAAACTGAACTGACAGAAAAGTTGTCATTGTGTGTAAGGATCATCCTTAGATTCATATTAATAGTTTATAAAAATAATTTTCAACAACAACAACAATGGAACAGAATACTCGGGCTATAGTTCTTTTGGTTCTTAGTCATATTAATGGTTTCACTGTTCATACTGAAATTGTGGGTTTACCGGATTTCGAATGATTAGCATAGTGGGATAAGCTCTAAAACTAGGCGCAACGTGGAAAACACTTCAGTAGAAAGAACATTCCGATTAAGTTTAGAGATCTGTTGCACCGATGACAAGTGGAATCATTAGCGACAAAGTCCCCGCTGCAACATTTTTCTGAAAACACCATTTCTCTACGCGATTTTATTAGCCACTTAAACGACAGCGATAAATTACAAAGCTGCGGTTTCCTCCACAATACCAGCAGTAGCAACATTGGCCTAAATTTTCCACGTTTCGATTTTATGAATGAAATAAAGTATCAACATGGCGAGCGAGAGAGAAAGAAAGAGTGAGTGAAAAGAGTTAGATGATGTCGCGGGATTATTAGCCCGACTGGCCTCGTGCAGCGCTAACGAAATTAATGCACACACCAAGTGCGGAAGTTATCTTCGCTTTGATTAATATTTAAATGGCGGGTCCGTTTGATCGTCCCAATCGAAAACAGTGGTGGTCGGTTCGTAGTGGTGATGGTGGTAGTAGTGTTGCAAACTCGTCTCGAACGATTAGGCGCCGTAATTTTCCTTTTATTAGCTTATACGGCTTTCCCGTTGATTAGGGACCTAGCTACGGGGCCTGGCTCTTTCGTGTAAACACCACTGTACGGGGGATTAGACAGATTGGAGCGATACAAGCATTAATTGGCTTATCTGCTGGACCGGCATGGTTTTCCGAATTTCCTGTGGGCGATCGCTAGCTAGCAAATAAAGCAGCATTATTACTACTACCACCACTACCAGCCTCGTGTTGTACGTTCATTCCGGATGGGCCTCAGCTGCATAGTTCAGACTACAATGAGCATTAAGGGAATAAACCACCTCGTTCCATTGGTCTCCCAGGCATGTCTTGTCATTGGACCTCTACTTCTTACTTTATTGCCTTTACACGAGACTCGATTAAGCCCACAATTCAGCCTACCCAATCCGTAGATGGAACAGTAAAGCAACATCAAACCTCTTGGCTTTCTCTATCACCCCTACCCCCCTCTTTTCCAATTCTCCCTACAGAGACACTCGTACTGTGTCATTTTTTTTCGTACGTGTGGTATTGTCAGGCAACCGTGCCGAGTGTCATATTTCAAACCATGCTGAATGGGTCTTAGAAAGAGAGAAAAAAAATGAGCGCATCACCTAAACCCAGACTCTTTACATGGTCGTTAACCTTCGGTGGAGAAGGCGAATATGTAATGAATGGACTGACTTATTTCGATTAACACCGAATGGGACCCAGTGGCACTTTAGGGCACGCATTCTTTACCCTTCTGGGAGCGAATGAAAAAGGTAGCGTACTTCCTATTCCGCCGCTGCTAATCTTAGAGAATGTTTAATTCACGCAACGATTTACAAGTAAAACAGAAAGAGGGGGAGAAGAAAAATGGGAACCACACTTTAGTGAAGACTAAGCAAGTTTTAAATTTACATCAATCGGTTCCCCTCGTTTCACCATTTTCAAAACCGAAGCAAAGGTGTTCTGTTCAGGTGGCCTGCTTGATGGAACCAACCAGTCAATAGTAAAAGATTATTTTTAAACCGAAAATACAAAGTCCTAGTATGAGAATAAAATTATATTTCGATGTTATTACAATACTATAATAGTGAGAAGGCTGTTAGTATGACTGATTGGTTTTTTTCATTACCCGTATTTATTTTTATTTTTCGAAGAATGTAGCATTCTTCTGTAGGATGATCTTACTATACGCAATGAATCATCACCCTAGGCGACGTTATTAGAGAAACAGTGCATTTCGATTACCATTATTGTTTACTGTGCTGACAAGCTCCAGCAGTGCCAAGTAATGGCCTCTATTTCGCGGCGCATTGCTGTGTAAGCAGTTGGGGCTTGAGTCAAAACAGACTGATGGCATCCACATTATGTACTATTTATGAACTTCCCTAACAATAGACAAATGCACTTCACAGCAAAAAAAATAAGCAAGGGTGTACTTATGGATACATACGATATTTACTAAACAAAAATTAATCACAATTATCATTCTAAATTTATCAACAATACCAGTAATTGTTTTCTCTAAAATTTGTGTAAACTTTAGTTTACTTCGAGTTGATTACAGCGATGCAAAGAAAACTAGTGTGAATGCTTAGAGCATTAGCAAACGACTTTCATTAAGAGGAAATTGGCATCTACAGACGGTCTCCATTGAGGTTAAGCAAGCCAACGTTTATTGTAGCGCATCTTAATTCGATCGTGACCCATCTCAAGACGTTCTTTACAATAATAACGATTTGGCGAAATGATTTCCTAACCGCACAGATTGCATTTATAACCTTCAGTGAAATTTGCATCTTCACCAAGATGGGACATCAAAGGAGGCATTAATAGTAGGTGTGAAAAATAAAACTTAGGGGGTCAGATTTTCACTTTAGCCAAACGATGTGGCCCTCGCCTAGAGCTGTAAGTGGTGTTTGAAACCTTAAGTATCGGTGGACAGACACGTTATGGCCTCCATCGGCCCAACTGCCTATTTGATAGCAAACCCCCGTCGCCAATGACCATACTGTTCATCGTAAACGCACCCCGCCACCATTGTAGAACGCAAATTTTACATCGGCATAATCGTCTGGCGACATCCCTGCAGCTATTACCCGACGCGAACATAATTGACCTCGACCAGCTTTATCGTGATTCGTTACTACTATGTTTTCAGCCTACCCAAGTGTTTGGCTTTCGACGAGCTACTACTACCCCGCCGTTTGGCGTGCCACCATCGTGTTGAACATTGCCTTATGGGAAGACTAGCGACTGGAGGGCGAAAACGCAAAAGTACCACCGTTAAACGAAAGAGGAGCCAGTTTTGTAGACTTTTTTGTCTTCAGTTTACGCACCCTGTGCACAAAGAAATGGATGTTTAATTAGCTCATTATAATTAGCTTAGCTGCAGCGGATATGTTTATGGTGCACTCCGATAGCTTTAATTATACTCCGTTCTGCCATTGTCGCGGTTCTATAAGCGATAGGCGCTATGTTAAAAGTAGCATTAAAAGCAAATTGATGGAGGCCGTCGGGAGGGTCGTCACGTCGTCTGGCCGCACCATGTGGCCGCTATGGGCCGATCGGGGGTTCCAAAACAACCACCTAGTTGTTGCTTCCTTTATTAATGCCTTATCGATACCCACGTTCCGTCCATTTTTTCTTCACACCCAACAGAGAACATCCGATCTTTCTATACCGTAGTTTAAATATCTACGAAAAAGTTTGACATAGCATTTTCTAAAAAAAAATATATATATATATATTTATCAGCGTTTAAAATTATTACTATTATTCTAATAAAATAAAAGATCTATACTGTACTACTGTATGTGTAATTCGTTAAGTTTGTCTTTCTGTCTAAAACTTTCAGACCTTGAAAGTTGTAGGCAACATTCCATATAGTCAGAATCCACTGTCGTTTCATTTATTACTATCCAACTGTAAAAAAATTATCCAATAATAGTGATTACAACACATCATGTTAATGCAGCAGCTTCACTGCATACAACTTTTGCTATGCAGTGCAGCTGATGCATCATATGGTGTGTTGTAATCGCTATTCTTGGATAATTTTGTTTTCAGTTGAACTGTTGGAAATAAATGAAACAGTCGATTCTGACTACAGTATATGGACTCTTGCCTACGACGTTCTAAATATGACTTGATACCTACGACGCATTGTTTAAAAGTTAACAATGCTATTTTTCTAAAATTAATTTA
This sequence comes from Cryptops parisi, assembly GCA_034695005.1. Lineage (NCBI taxonomy): Eukaryota > Metazoa > Arthropoda > Chilopoda > Scolopendromorpha > Cryptopidae > Cryptops > Cryptops parisi. The sequence continues at coordinate 45,525 of JAQIWH010000150.1, forward strand.
AAGATCAATAAAAATAGCACGATTCGAAAGACACCCCCTCAAGATGATATATCCAAAACTCAGAAATTTTATCATATTAGCATTTTGAGTATAAAAATTGGTCAACCTTGGCTGGGATACCCGGTATAAACAAAAAATCAAATAAAAATAAAACACAACAAAATTCTGCTTAAAGTAGGTATCGTTTATGTTAGGTTTTAAAAACACTGAGAATGTTTTCTTCACCATTTCGTCTGACAAGAGGGAGTTACTCAACAGCACGAGTTACAAGCTCGTTTGATTTTTGCCCAATCGAACCAATGGCAAGAACGTTTTCCTTCGCCACTTTTCTCTCCCCTGTTTTCAGTTAGAAATATCGACAGTTTCACGAAGAAAAAAAGAAGAGGGAAAAGGGGGAAGAGAAAAAGGCGGTATGTTGGGGTTCCCGTTAAGCTTCATATCTCTCTCTCCCAACGACTCGGCAGCCATTTACCAAATGCATTGAAAAATCGAGTGGTGCTTGTATCGGAAAAACATCGTCACCAGCCATACACATGGCCCATCACTTTTTTTTGGAAAAAAAAATATAGTATAAAGAAAGGTGAACATAAGGACCCGGGAAAAGCAATGGCGACGTCGTTCACATTTCGACCAATAACAGCGCATTAAGGAGAAATTATTCGCGTGAATGTATTCGTCGTCCACCACCACCATCATCATCATCGACCCATTTCCTGCGCATGCTCAAAGTGCACTTTCTTCCCCCCCCCTCCCCTTTCACTTTCCTTTTCCTTTCCCCCTTTTCCCATCCCATCGATCCTGAGGGGGCCACCTTTGTTGCTACCTGAATGACAAAGCCAATGACGTCACGCGTACCAAACTTAAATATTATTAGGTTGGTACGATAAGAGAACCCCTAGCGTTGCTTTGCTTATATACCCCTCACAAAACCCAGTTGCTTTTCTGAAAGGCGACAAAGATAGCGGCTGCGGCAGCGAAGAAAAGTGGCTCCGTCCGATAACGATAAGACACTTTATCTATCCGAACGCCTTCCTGCATATTGAAGGCTCGCGACAAGCGTTTCGGTAATGCGCGTTAAATACCAACACAAAACGAGGTTTCGTTCAAAACGCCAGGAAGCGAAATTCCCTAAATACCTAATGACACTTCCCTATATATGCATCCCAAATATCGCGCGCAATTGTCAAACCACACACGCCTATAAACTGTACAAACAAAATCGTATCTTTTTATCCGTCTATGTTACATGATCAAAAAACAAGTACATTAAAAATGCTTTTTAAGAATACGGTTTTATTCATTTTTTATTAACTTCATCTCATTAGGATATAAAATATACAAGCAACAAAACACAGTAATTCATAAAAAAAATATATGTACTAACATAATACAAACAACGTCGACGAGCACGACACCGCGACAAGACATACCGTATCACCTGTCCTGTTTGTACTAGTAAATTAACGCTCATTTTCACTAGTGAATTGATTCCACTGTTTATCTCTCTGACTGTTTACACAGTCCTAAAATTTTAATTAGATGGTTCTAATCAATGAGCATTAACACTTCTAATGATCTAACTTATGGATTCGATAAATTTAAACTGTTCTCGTACTAAGTTCATAATCACACAAAATACAAAAACAGTAGAAATACCCAGAAGTTGGTTTAAAAGACAATGCCATCCCAACTTTAAAACAACCATTAGCGCACAAGACTCGTCCAGAACTTTCAGCTATCATAACACACAAACTTCGGTGCCATTTTCTCTATCAATTTTACATGGCCATCCAATGAATAAGCAAAACCAAGCGAAGCACAAGGAGTTTAGTTTCGGGTCGATCTCGAAGGCAAACCATTAGGCGTAAAGCATTTCTGCTGTGGTGGCTCTGAGAGAGCTCGTCGAGAGACCTCGACCCAAGTTTAGAATAGTAATGCATTATTCGTATTGGTGGATTTCGGGCAACTGGGCATCCCCATTAGGCATTCTCAGCGGACCAACGTTTCCCCCGTGGGTCATTGTAAACGTGGACGGGACGTGTGGTCTTTAACTCTATCCGGGGAATAATACGTGTAAATGGAGTTTCTTCCACTGCCAATGGAAGCAGCTGGGTGCAGCCAACGTAGGGGCCAAAGGTTTCCTCTAGAAAACGAACAACGAGAGGGGGGGGGGTCGAAATGTGGGATTGGAGAAATGTGGTAAAGCTAGCACACTAGTAGAAAGCTGTTCCGTCCAAAACCAATTGCCATTTTGCAAGAAAGCAGCAGAAAATTACACGAGGTGGTACTGGTAGGGAAAACCTGGAACTGTGACGTCACAAAAGCCGATATTTCTCTTATCATATGTAGAGTAGGAGATAAACTACGTAGGGGGGAAACCTTTTCCCATTTCATGAATAAGCAAAAAGAGGAATAGGGGACTGTATCCATCCAAATGCATTTTTTTTCTCGTTCTAATGCATTCATTATAACCTTTACTGTACAATCCCTTATAGGCTGGATAATATACGATCACTCGATGGCAGTCGATATACAAAACGCTGCCTGTGTACTCCATCATTGGTCACATGTTTTTAGAGCAGATATACGGCATTGACTTGGAAAAAGAACACAAAACCAACATATTCGGTACCGAAGAAAAAATGTCTTGCCTTGGGGGGGGGGGGGGGAGAGACTTACGACAAATTTTTAAACATTCATTACTAGTGAATGGTTAAGTCTACGAATAACAAATCTTAAAATTATAGTAAAACCAAGTGTCAATTGCGTTTTGTGTGTGTAGAAGTTTTTAAAAAACAAAGGTACCCTGCATAACGGCCATTGATTTAGAGCTAAAAAAACTGATCATAATTGTACTGTGTCCAATCTGTTTACTACCGGTACTATATACGAGCGTATGGTAGAGAAAAGTCTGCAAATGTTACTCTTTTACTAAATATTTTTGAATCATTGGGCGCGAGCGGGGGTGCCAGTGTTGGGTTGATGAACACGAAAAGTTGGGTAAATATGTAGTACCGGGTAAAATAATATATAGTGTATCATCTTTCCATGAAACCCCTAGCTACCTTGGGGAAGCTAGGAAGAAAATAAACTATTATTTTTCTTCGTTGCCTAAGGATTTTAAACCGGAACTCCGTTCCAGTTTCAATTTTTTTTACTAGAACGTCGTTCCGAACAGTTTCGGGTTACTTTTACTGTACCGGTATCAATATTATGATAACGAATGTATCCACTATTTTTTCAAGTACCGTATTATCTGTTTAAATATGAATTCAAATTTTTTCTCAAAAAATTGAACAGATAAACAACACTCACTAAACAATCTAAGTACTTCATGACCAAAATTAGGATTCTCTTTCTTTATCGCTATCCTATTCTTAAGTCTATTTTTGGTACTCTTATTACTATTCAAATTTAATAGAATAATAAACTGTTTTTTAACTGACACACATTAACTTGATGCTAATTTATATCAATCGATTAATAAGCTATACAAATTTGTGGCTATTCTTCTGATTACCGGTCCCCCGATTTTTTTCATATATTTTGTAGCTTTTGGTGAGATAACCAATGATGTATATTTTATTTTTTTAAATGTTTTTATTTATTACGCAAAATAATTCAAAAGAATCGATACAAATACAATCAATATAATTAATACTTTCAATCAATATAATTAATATGTTTAAAAAGCAAAATATTAAACTTTTTTTGGTACTTTTTTATTTAGCGAAAATCGATAGTTTTTTTTAAAATAATCGAGTTTAAAAATGTGAAAAACCCTTTCAACTTCGTCGACCTTGGTATACGCGCTTCTGTTCAACAGAAGAAATTAGTGCAGTAAAGCAGTTCTTTCACATCCACACGCTTTCTTTCGGTTTAGAAGTTTAGTTGAGTATTTTTTACTGAAAAATAATGTACCATTACAATTTTCAACTAAAATGATTTTTTAGCAAAAACTGAAATAATCTTTTTCAGTAAAAAATACTCAATTAACATATACAGTACAGCCATTAAAAAATTTAGTCCAAAACAAAACTTGTTAAGGACACCTGCATTGGAAGGATAATGTTTGATCGATCACTGTTTGGTGTACACGTTGATCATTGTGGTAAACATGCACTTTGTGTATTTGATGACTGTTAATTTAGTACAAGCAAATAGCAACATCAGACGGTCCTGGCTATAACAGGAAAGTACCCAAAATAATATCATAACGTTTAATGCGTTTCTTTGTTTTTCCTAACCAAACCTGCAAAATAAACCCATCACCAAGTACAAGCAAATAGCAACATCAGACTGGGCCTGGCTATAACCGGAAAGCACCAAACTGGGATTTAAGTTGGTGGGCGGAGTTTAGTTTTTAGTAAAATATGTTGACATAAATGGAATAATTTAATTTTTTTTTGCCTAACCTAACCTAGTGTTATGGGTGTAGATACCAGGTAGGTTAGTTAATACAACAACATTAAAATATTCCATTAATGTTAACGATGTTTCACCTAAACTCCGCCCACCAACCTAAAAACCAAAGTTTACCCAAAATTGCAACTATTAAATTACTATTAAATAATAAAATCTATAAATAAATTGTGTCACTCACCACATAGTCGTAGCCGTAGTAGAAGACAACAACGTGGATCCGTAGGATTTTCTTTGCTGCTTGAAGATCGTCGGAAGTTTATACGCTGCACAGTTTATCACCGATGAACACAACACAAATATTTATTAAATGTTTGGTAGACACGTTTAAACTGTTCAATGACGAAATCAGTCCACACTGTATGCGAATCTAATTTCAAAGTGAAATTTTGGTACCGGTATACTCTTTGTTTCTTCGAACATTTTGAGATATGCTGTATCCTCTAACATCATTTCAAGCACTGTAACTACACTAATGAAGATAATAATTTACGTTGGCACGACAGCCTTCGCGGATTTTTTTTCCAGTTGTTGAAGGACTTGTTTTACACCAGCATACTCCATTAAGTCGTTTATAATTTTAAAAATGTGTTCTTGAATTATTAATTTGTAAGCAGCACAGCACAAAAGAGACCAAAAAAAAAAATTAACGTCCTTCCGTGGTTTCCAACACTAGTCATGTGATTCAGAAAGTTGTTGCCTCTATTTTCAATACAATTTGCATAAACATTTTTGCACTTCCGTGTTCTGCAGATTCAATTATAATATATTTCACTTCTCTTTCTCCCCATGTTAAGTATTAAGTGGAACAATCCAAAACATTAATTGTTTGTAGTGAAAATACTTCACCGATCACCGCATCGTATTTTAAAATAAAAATATCACAAATTTTGATATTTGTGTATTAATTAGTGATGAATCTTCGTCGAATCTTTCGAATCTGAAAAAGTCATATTTTTCAAAATTCGAAAAATTAGAGGATTTGAGAATTCGAATTGAATATCATATTCTTACCTATTCTAGGAATGCGCCGAATTCGGATTAGAGAAAATTTAGACTCGACCTATCCATAAAATGGGGATGGAACATTTAATTCGAAATCTTTAATTCAATTTGAAAAATATTATATTTTTCAGATTCGAGAGATTCAACAAATCACTAGTTTCATCACTAGTATTAACCATCAGCAGTCACCGGTATGGAGGACGCCACATGTCTCTAGTTTAGGTTAGTTAAAACGAATGAAAACGCTGAAAGAATTGTTGTTTCTTTTAACTAACCTAAACTGGTATCCACATCTAAACACTAGTTTAAAATAACAATCCCATGCTGGTGGTTGTTAATACACAAGTACCAAATTTTCTGCTGCAACCATGAGATGAGTTAATAATTAATAAATATTCATCATTGAACACGAGTATACATCAAATGTAACGAGTAAATATCTGATATATTTTTCTTGTTATTTTGTAGGTTACTGTATGTCAAATGAAATGTGTTATTTGAGATTGGCAATGATAATAATAATATAAAAAAAACAAACATTATTTGGCATGGTGTTAGATCATGGCAGATTATACTAAAATATAATTTTAGTTTAATATGCCATGATTGTCATAACTACATTGTCATAACTACATAAATAAACAAAAACTCTTGCGTTTGCTCTTTTAAAAATAGATGGCGCTAATGTGTCTCCTAGAAAGAATTCATTTTTAGTACGAAATCATTTACTTTTTTTCAAGCAATATACTATATATCTTTTATATCAAGTTTAATGAACAAAAAATAGTCAGTCTAGTCTGAATTAATAGTTACATTCAAAACAACACACCAAATAAAAATGACACAAAAATACCAAGTTTTTTAGTGCAATATTATTTTTAATTTATTCGACTACCAGTCTTTAATATATCTTAATACTGTATTCAAGCTTAAGAATGCCTACACTCATACCTCGCTTTATGACCTAAATATGTACCGATAAAATTGGTTGTAACGCAAAATGCCGTATAAAGGATCATATATTACAGTGCAGTGATATAGTGTACAAATAATATTATTTTATAATTATTTTAAATTAATTACCATCATTATTTTAAAATGATGGTAATTAATTTAGGCTACTGCAATACCGTACGTATAATATCATTATCAACGTACTCGGTGTACTATACAGTATGGATAAACGATTTTTTGGCCGTATATCGAAACTTTTGTGTCATAAATCGAATCTGAACCACAATTAAAATAAGCCGTCACAGCGAAAAGCCCTATAAAGAGCCATCATATAGCGAGGTATTAGTGTTTATAAATTCAAATTTAACAGAATCACATGCAGTTAGTTTACTTTTAATAAGCAAAATCCTTGCAAATGAGGTTTTTACTGTCTTAAATTATTTTAACAATTTCTAAATCTTAGCACTATATAAATAAAACAAAATTGGCAATATCAAATGTTTATTTCTGTAAGACAAACTACGCTTTAAATACAGGTGTTGTTGGTAATATGAAGTATTGTACTGTAATCAAAAGAGCGGTTAATCCGTAATGACTATCAAAATTGTATATTGTAAACCTAGATAAGCTGTTGGTTTATTATTATTGACTTGACATAACATGTTTGGAGTTTGCCATGTTATAATACACACTATGCAAATACAGTATAAATCCGGTTATTATAATCACGAATAATGTTATCAATCGACTATTGTTATCAATATCAGTCGGTCCCAAAATACAGTATAAAGTTGTATATTCATTGTTTAATGTTATCAGTCAGCTATTGCTATCAAAAAGCATTAGTCCTAAAGTGATTACAATAACCGGATTCCACTGTACGGTATATAATCCTTGAAATCAAATGTGAAAAATTGTATAATTTTTTCACTGATAATTTTTAGTTTAAGTGTAAAATTGACTTAAACTCAAACTATCCTATACAGACTATGGTACAGGTATTATTATTATTATTAACTAAATTAAAACCATGAAATCGTGACTTCATCGTTATTCCTGAAATATTGGTTCAACTCGTCAACCGATTTGTAGTGAATCCAAAAAACATGTCTGTCGTCCATTTCTTTAGGTCAAAGCCAAGTCGGGGAGTTTTATTGAGCTCAGTTCAGTGACTCGCTCCCAAACATAATTCAGCGCCAGCCTTCGACGAAATGTCAATTAAGTTCAATGGGCAGATTATTCGGTACTGGGCATCGAGCCCAATTTCAAGACATATCCACAAATCTTGCGTCCAATTTCTACTCTCTTTTCCAATTTTCCTACTTTTAGTGGCGTACATTTATATGAATTAACGAAAGACATGTTTACAGCGAATTTAGGTAAAATGGAAATTTTTCGATTCTGATAGTCACACTACTTTGGTAATTCACACACGTATGAATGGAGTAACGTTCTATATTTACTGTGGTAATATAGAACGTGAATCATTCAAACAATATCGTTGCATCGATAAACTAATATTGCTGAACATCGTGTGAAACTGTTCCAATGCTGAAAAAAAGTGTTGCAAATTGGAAAATTAAATAGTATACCTGGTACCTACGTAAATAGACGTAATTGTGGAATCATTTACAGCTAAAAAGTTTGCATTTTATCTAGTAAAATAGATTTGAGGTATATTTTGATAAAACCTATAAAGATAAACACAATAAGAATAGGTCAGAAATATCGAATAAAAATTGGATCTTTGAATTTTTGCAACACCAAAAGACGACTTTTAATACCAAAAGACAATAAAACATGTTTAATATCCTATAGAGTTTAAATGCATTTGTTAAAGACTAAAAAAATGTTTGTGATCATAACTGGGATTTTGATATATCACATAGCGGGTATAGTGGACTTAAGAACAATTGAAAAACTCGGTCTCGGTGTAGTAACTGGTCAGCTCCAATTTTTGCCGTAAGTTAGTGTCACTTTTTCTCAGAACAGCTGCTTCATATTGAGACTATTTCATTCAATTCTTTCTTAAATTTCGTTTATTTTTTATCTGTTTTTTTATAAATTTTATCTGTGTTATTTACGTGTAATATGAAAAATGAAACTTTAAAAATATTTATTTTAATAACTGGAGCTAACCGATTACTGCACCGAGCCCTTCAATTACAACAATGCAGAAAAGCCTATTTCATGCAATTTCCAACGAATTAAAAAACTTTCAAAATACTAACCACTATTAACTACAAAATTTGTTGTTTGTTAAATGCTCACAAAGTAAAATAATTGAAGGTTTTCCCAGTATAACGTTGCATGTAACAATTCATAGTTTTGAGTAAATGGCAAAATAAGTATTCAGCAACATATTGATTGTCACCTATTAGGTGACCAATTTCAAAGTGATATATATGTATGTTTCAAGTAAGTATGAGGTTATCTATTGGCGGCACTAGTTAGACCCATATATGAGGCATGGTTTTCCATAATAATCTCAATAATGGAATTTTTGTAACATACGGTACAACGTTATTCTGGGCAAGTCTTCAATTTTTGAAAAGTAAAACACAGTACCAGTACTTAATTGTTGCTGATACATAGCTTATTGATGACTATAGTATCCCAAAGTGAACAAACAGGCAAAGGACTGTCCTTGAAAAACACAAAGAAACTTCCCCTACTTTTGTGTTTATTCAAAGTTAGTTCCCTCTCCTGCCTGTTTGTTCAATATGTTTACAGGGCAGAGCTTAACATTATACAGTATATTGTAGGCCTATAAACTAGATACACAATATGTATATTTTTTATATAAGAACATAATTTATTTTTGCATTACATATTCACAAAATATATATATTGCATAAATGTGTAAATACCGGTATTGTATATATCGACAATGTCCTACAGATAATATTTTCACTAATTACAAAGTATGTGCTAGTGTTCCCAAAATCGCCATAAGGTTCAAATACTTTGTAACACTTTTAATGAAGAAGTGAATAATCAATATGTGATAGTAACTTTTTTTGTTTGCTGTGAAATAATATCAGTTTGTAGGTCGATATTTTAACTAAATCAGTAAATTTTATCCAAATCTGTCTAATTATCGTAATACAGGTACCTATAGAGTGGAATCCGGTTATTGTGATCACTTTGTGACTACAGCAGTAGAACTCCACTAATCCGAATCCCAACAATCGGCACTGCCTGAAACTCTGAACTTGGAAATGCTATATACAAAACATGCTGCACTTGATCCATTTTCGAGCCATTCAATGTCAAAAGTGAAATCGTACCAATGAAAATGTTCGTATTTAACTACCGTAAACTAATAGATAAATTTATATATACCGGTACTTGATTTATTTATTTTATACAGTATTCGGTACCGTATACTTGTATATATATTTTTTGTTGGGTAGACTACATACTGTTAATTTTCAAATCATTTATTTGTTCATTTACAATGTTTGCAATTACTCAATATAATTGAAGAGCAGTTTTTTAGTTTAGCGATCACACAACCTCCTATTCAAACTCGGCATGCACGTAAACAAACCGTACTTTATGAGTTACGGTACCAGTACCTATATTCTCCTACAATTTGTTCGTTGTAACCGGAATAATTTGTTTTGTTTTTTTATAATTAATTTTTGTTATGAGGGAGAGACTTTATGACCAACCTATATATTGTTATTTTAAGTAACAAACTATTAATAATATACTTTTTTTCATTATTTCCTATTTAATGTGAAATTACTGCCCAAAAATCCGAATTATTTGGTAATCCGAACAACCTTAATCCAGAGCCGTTCGGATTAGTGGAGTTCACTGTAGTGCTTTTTGGTAACAATAGCCGATGGCTAACATTATCCGTGAGACCGTGATTAATTATTTATTTGTTTATTTAATGGTATAACATCCAATGGACAATAGATTAAAGATCAACTATGAAAAAAAATGAACAAGTAACAAGTCATAACAAAAACAAAAATAATTTAAGCTACAAAAACAAGGAAAATACAACGAAAGAACAAAGTTATTGACAGTTGTTAAGATGGGTGGTTATGGATGAAATAATATGCTTACAATTTAAAAGATGACTCATGACAGCATAAAAATTTGAGTTTCAGTATGAAAAGATAATGAATTCCAAGTGACAGTACAGTGCAATGAATTCCAATTGGCAGTACAGTGGATTCCGGCTATTATAAATCACGGTAATGTTATTAATCGGCTATTGTTATCATAATCAATTGATCCCAAAATATTGTTTAATGTTATCAGCCGGTTATTGTTATGAAAATGAATAATAACCGAACTCCACTGTATTTTCAAATGTTTGAACGGCGACATTCTCTATAGTCTTTGAAATAACCGGATTCCACTGTAGTGATTATTAGACGTGTACAAGTCGATCTAATGCCGTATGAAGCACCGAAACAAAGAGTTGGAAAACGAAGAAGATGACCCGAGAAGAGAATGGGCTAGTTTAGCTCGCGTTTGGATAGTGGTAAGCACCAAGGTCATGGCTGACGAGGCTGTAAAGCAGGCTAGAAGAAGCAACTTCAGCTTCGGCGGCCGAGTAAATTGTGGTCTAGTCTAGTAGTAGGAGAGAGGCAGGCTCCCAACCACTATACTCACTCCTCTCTTCCACCAGTCGGAGTGCGCCTTTTTACGGGCTGCCTTGCCGTGATAGGAGCAGCAGTCAACGGGCCATTCGCGGTCGTTATATTCAAAGTTAGATCACTCGGAGGGTCGTGCACGAGACCAGAACAGTAGCAATTCGTGTAGTTTATGTGTCATGATAGCGAACGAGTTTATGGGCCATCACTACATCACAAACACTTAGGAAAAGAAGGAAGAAGTAGAGAACGAAAAAAAAAGGAGGAAGAGAAGAGAGAGAGAGAGAGAAAAAAAAGGCCTCGTAAAGTTTTACTGACAAATTTCCCTTTATCTACGACCCATAAAAATGGCGGAGGGCTGGCCCCTTGGATTTTTATTTCATATAAAACGGGGGGTAATTACGCCAATTTGCCTTTTATTTGCCACAACAAATTTGACCGCCGAGGTTAAACCGTTTAAAAACCCGTAACCAAGCGGGACCTCGTGGGCTCGTCGTTGCTTTACTCCTACTACTCCCCCCCTCCTTCCTTTACTACCTATCACTGCATAAATCAACACCTAACTTTGGCTCTCGCCCTTGACTTTCACTCTCACTTTCTCTCTCGCTCTCGAGCGAAGTGAATTGGGCGGACAAATTGAGTACGACTTTCATTGCGAGACACACACATTACCACTTGAATGTGGCTACTAAAACTTTCCCGCGCTAACCGACGATTCGTCGGCCGAAAACGTCGATTCGAAAGCGGCAGGCGAGACAACATCAACTGTCGGTATTCGAGAGAAGTAGCAAAACGATTTTTCTCAGCCACGTTTTAAACGATTACATTTTTGCACCTAATTACACTACACCCAATTCAAGGCGGAGAGAGTCGCCTTTATTTTGCTTGGTTTCTTTAAATTTGTTACTGGTTTTACTTTTTATATTTTTGTTTAGCCTAAAGTAAAGATACAAGTTAACAAATTCAAAACTAATTATACGAAATATCATAACTGCATTACAGTAGGCATCAAAAGTTGCAAAAAAATAGCTTGTCATAAAAATAAAATCAATCGTGTCTAACTCGGACTTTAATTTATTTGTACATTATAAATAAAAGCCTAGATGTATGTTATTTATTTGTTCTGTATTATTTGTCTGTGAATGCGTATTAATTCAAATTAAAAAAAGCAAAACAAAAACCTTGTATACTAAAGCAAAACAACATAGAATACGTTTCCAAGAATGTTACTGGATTTACAGCGAAATGTGATATACAACAAGTACCGTAATTAAAAAATATGTGTTTATTTGGATAGATAAATTTTATACTCTCAACAACGAATGATTGCTCACTTGATGAGATAGTACACTATAAGTAGGTAGTTGAACTATATATATGAAAAAAGCATTTATCTTTGTGTACAACAACGTGTGGTGGCTTGAAATGGCTTAAGGTGTAAGTATATCGTCAGCAAACACTTCTCGAGAAAAAACAGATCTTTCGTGAACAAAATCTCAGAATTGACTGGACATTGATCCGTCTAAATTTTATACAACAAAATGTTCCACAACCCCAGCCGATTTTTAAAATTTCAGCTCTGTAGGTCATTGGTAACCTACAAAAAAAAAAGCTCAAAGATGTTGAACCATTTCAACTTCAGAGTAAGTTAAATAGAAAAGGTTCAAAATAAAAACGTCGAAACTTACAATAATAATGAATTTGTGGTTTCGTTTGAGTTTACACCGGCGTAGTTAGGTTAAGAAATTTGAACCAGAAACAACTTACTTCCCGTGCTACAGCATGGGTAGATTTTAGTAGCTAAATACTGTAATTGATTGTGCTATATCGTTTTACACAAAATCCATATATAAAGAACTCAACTGTAGGCAATTCAAGTCTTGTTTATTAAAAACAAACTCATTTATATCAAGTATAACGTAACAACCAATACCTAATCAATGATCATCATATATACAATAATGTACGGATTATTATAAATTGATAAGTATGCTAACTTTATATATATAAGTGTACCAAGTAAAAAACAAGGCTCTACACTTACATAGCTGAAAAATTGTCCTTGTTGTCATTTCGAATGTTAGTACAATAGTTTTATTAGTTTTTTTCTACGATGAGAGAGAACATTAAAACTACGTACTATCAATTAATTAACCCGCAACTTTCCACATAATTACATTCTTAACTAGGCACAGCGTTGTCTAACTAAGCTGACATTTCAACCGTTTATTAACAACCGAAATATATGGATGCATTTAAGTTAATTTCAGTTGAAATAAACTTGTCAGTTTGGAAATGGCCATTCTGAATCACTTTGAATAATGGAAAATAAAAGACGGCAAAGGTCAAAACGTCATGTTAGTCAGGTAGAATTTTATGCAAATTTATCAACTTGACTAACTGAGTAAGAGATACAAACGTGCAACACATTTCAAACAAGTTTTGTGAGTAGATTAAAAAAAAAGTCATAAATTAGATGGATTAAATGCAATATTTAAAAAGAACAATGAGCCGATGAAATCCATTTTGTTATTGCACCTATTGCGGCCTTCACAATGGTACAATGGAAATAAAAAGAGAAAATATGTTATGGCAAGGAGGAAAAATTTATTGAAATGATGACAATTATCATCAATTATCATGTACCAAGCGGGAAATGTTTCATTAAAGTTCCGCGTAAACACACAATTATTCTAAAATATTACCCCAGTCCACGTTTGTGTGGTGATGGTAAATTCTAATGGTTTGTTGCCATGTCAGCAATTAATAACATTTCATCTTCATTGTGTGTTCATCATGCGAACAATAATGAGGCAACTACTGCAAAACAGTAGCTTAGATTAAAAACAAAACAACAACAAAAAACACTGACTTTTCTTTAAAAAAAAACAAACAAAAACAAACCCGCGTGTTAAAAATATCCAAGAAGGAAACTCCTATTTATATTTCCCTCATTTTTATCGCCTATAAAGCTACATTAATACAAAAGTCTCACATTTCAACTTCACGCTATAGCAAAATAAATTCTTTTAACTGCCTTTGTCATTTAATAACCTTGTTGTACATATCACTCAACATTTTCATTATTATTCTCATTAGTAATTTTTCTTTAAAAATATATATATAATATTATTCGTTTTTATGGCTAACAACAGCAATTCAGGCGACACTTGTTCAGGTGAAAAGTTGTTTACACATACGTCTGCAAAACGGAACAAACAAAACACACAGTTTGTCTTAAAGCACACGAAAGAGCATTTGTTTCTATCATCATATCATCCCAACGAGATGTGTTTTGTACGTTTTTCTTCTCTTCATTTCATCGAGGCATCAACTTCCCTAAAACAGAAAGGAAGCTTCATTAAACCCTTGCATCTTTTATTTCTTTCCACGGGGCGGTAAATATTCGCCCAACTCGCGAGTAGGGGATCAGCTTCTTTCGGTTGCATACAATAATGGGACTCTTGGGACAAACTCTTGCACCAAACCTTACATCCGGAATCCTGCTCATACTTATTATAGTATAAAGAAAAAAAAACACCCAAAAACTTCTTTGTAGTTGTTTTTTTTTTCTTCTTAGTTTTTTGTAGAAAGAGAAGAGCCAAAGCATGAGATGTGCAATATCTTTGATTACACTGTAGCCATACAACTGATCCCGCCTTTAATCTTTTTTTTCTCTTGTAGGCTTATGTGGTCCAAGCTCCGTGTATCCTGTGCAGTGGCCCAAGGCAGAGCCATTTGCCCCCAAGATGGATGACCCAGTGTTGCCGATAAGTGCTGCTACCCGTGGAAACTCTCCAAGAGTAAGGCCCCCAAGAAGAACAAGAGAGAAGAAGAAGAAGAAGAAAAAACAAGAAAACCAATCACCCTCTTAACTTTGGATAAGCTTATGTTATAAATTTTTTTTTTCACTACGATAAGTTATGTCAGTCTTAAATTGAGTCTTAAGAAAACTATATTTCTCCTCCTGAAAATGTTTTTTATATATATATACATATAAAAGACTATAATTAAAGTTCTTGAAATTAATTGTAAAAAAATGGAATAATTTTTTTTACTACACTCCTGCAAGCAATCTTAAAAATAAGCACACATGAAAAAATAGAAGATAATCTTGTTGTTAGATGTATTTTGGGAACAACGGATGGCTGCAAAAATCCCTCCGAACCAGCGTTCCGACACGAATTTCCAAATCCTTAAAAACAATACCGTAACAATACTTACAAACCTTTTTGATGTAAAAAAAAAAATTAAGAAATTCAGAATTTCTTAAAATAGACCAATACATGTACACAACTGAAACAAATAAGGTACTGGTACATTAAAATGCTTTTTTAAGCATAAGCTTACTCTTTATATACTGTTATAGGTAGGTACTGTCATATATAAATATGTACAGTACTAAATATACAAATACTGTATGTACATACATAATGCAAAACAATCCATTTTTGATTTTTGCATGTTTCGATTCATGTAATCTTTGAGTAATTCGATATTCGAATTATGCGAAGTTTTGAGTACTGTACGGTAATTCCATTTTTGATTTCAGCAATTTTCGATTTATTTAATAGTGCATTTATTTAAATATGCGGTTTTTTTTTTAAACTTGAGGTTTTTATTTATGCAAATTTTGTTTTATGCGATTTTAAATTTATGTAATCTTTAAGTGATTGGAAATTTGATTTATGCGAGTTTTGAGTAATTCTATATTTGATTTCTGCAATTTTTGATTTGATAATTCACATATGCGATTGTTTATTTTTTACATTTTACTGTGCGGTTTTTTATTTACGCGAAGAACTTAGGCGATTCTCGTTTTATGCATTTTTGGTACATTGGACTATACAGTATATTTTCATAAACGACTGTAGATGGCAGTATACGGTACATTCAATTCCCAGCTCACTCACAAATGAAGCTAACATGAAGAGTATAAAAAAAAGTACAAATATCGTTAAAATTGCACAGACGCTAAAGCTGTGCAGTGTGTGCAAAACAGCTATGCAATGCGACTGTGCAATGTGCACTTTATTGTTAGGTGGGTTTTGTGGGTTGGTTGTTTTATTTTTTAATTTGAAGTAAAGTTCAAGAAGGCGAACTCTTTTCTTTTACTTTATGGGGTCGCGAATATTGCAAGAAGAAGAGAGGGCACAGGTTTCAATGAAAGGTATAGCAGCCGCAATGCAGAGAAGTAATTAGCCCAAGCAAGCGCACCACAATTAAGTGTCATTGGATAATAAGAGTCGTAAATCAAGGTGAAAGCAAAAGTTATAGTTTCGGCGGAAGAAAACGCCGTGAGCAAAAAAGGCTATAATTACGTTCGAAAATGCAATCGAGTTGTGCGCCATGACACATTGGTATGCTGGCACTTAAACAACCCAAACTCGTAAAGTACAGAGCGATAACAAGAGACAGTGCCCAAGAAATATACACTGAAATCCATTCAACACCGAGGCACTCATTACTACTTAGCCTTTAGTCATTAATTCTTTTCTTTTTCTTTCTATACTATCTCGAATCAATTTAATCCAATGACTCACCACGATGTTCTTTTTTCTTCTTCCCAATGAAGATTTTACTCTTAATTAAAACATTGTATTGAATGAACCTAACTTTCAACACCACTTCATAATGACCATAGTGTAATAAATATTGTAAGCCGCTTATAGTTTTTTTTTCACGTTTTATCTTAAAAATTACTGATCAGTGTACACATTAACAACGACGACAACAACAATAATAATGAAAAACCTAGAAAAACAGCAAATCAATTTTATCTAATAAAAGTTAATTGAAAATAAATTGACGAACTGTATCTAAATTATGATGCGATCTAGACCTATACGAACAAAAGTAAATTAAGCAATTAAAATTGTAATGGAAATCATTTAAATATGTATACCTGACACACGTACAGAGGTCTCTAATAAATCTTTACCACATGTGTTTTTAACACATTTATCATTTAATTAAATAAACATTATAATCACACGTTTTCAGCTGGCAACTTAATTTTGCCATAATTTTGTTGGTAAACATACACAATCACATTTTTGTTTATTTAATAATTGAAATGCCTGGTGTAAAAAAGTGTGTCAAGTGATTTTTACAATTTCGAGCGTATAAATATTTGAACTTGTCTATGGGCTACTTCACACGTCCTGCACTGATATTTATGCACATATTGTTGTTTTGCTCAAAATTAACTTTGGGAAAGTAGAATTGCACCTAACAAAATGCGTATAGGTCATTGTTGACAATAATGTTACTTAACACCCTTTTACACCAGACCTTTCAATTAATAATGATAACGTTTCATTGAAGAATCTTCTAGTATATATATTATAAAATTTCACTAATTAATAATCTATTAAGGCTTTAAATTTTTATTTCTATTACATAAGCCTATGCGGTCTGAACCTAAACTTGAGCTTATTTTCCATAAATAAATATTTTGATTTAAATTACGGTATTAGATTAATGATTAATCAAATCTCATATATTTGATACAATACATTAAGTAGCTAAATAAAACTAAAAATCAATAAAATTGTAAACAAAGCTTAACAATTTAGCTATATAATTATTTGCAGGATACAACATACGGTACATGTTATTTTTGGCAAATAACAATTATTGAAGTTGACATTTTTTGCTTATTGAATAAAACTTAACTGTGTCGCTGTCATTCAATAGCTCATTTTCCAATTGTTTGACATCCGAATCGACGTCTTTCAAACAAAGGAAAAACCAAAGACGATCCATCTTTGTTGCTTACTTACTTACTTACTTTCCTTCCATTTCCTATCATCAAACCATAGAGACCTCAACACCCTACTTATCGAAGTCAGCAGGGGGGGAGGGGCGGTTGTTAGTATACAAAACAGCCCATATAACTTATTTCAATAGCAAAGCAAATGAAATTACACAAAACAAACGAAATTTTCCTCTCGATCTACGTGACTTTTATGGCGCTCGCCCCGAGCAATGGAACCATTTTCTTCTCGTGTTGAATGTTCCTCTACTAGCCCCTAGAGGGAGACACCGGTACATGCACTTGTCTTTTTTTTTTCTCTCTCTCTTTCCCTCCCAATCCAGCATTGTGGGAAGTGGGATAGGAAAACATAGAAATGTGGGAGGAGCTTAACCGCTTTGCTCAAGGGTTACACTAGTAACATTGCGCGTTCCATCTCCCTCAGCCATTTTGAATTTTTCACAGCTTGAAAAAGGAGGCGCCAAGAAAGAGAAAAATGATGAAAAAGGACCCACAAAAAAGAAGAAAAAGAGGAGGAAAAAAAAGGTAATAGTTGGAAACCGTTACCAAGAGAAACGACCTCGGTTTTCTGCCAGAGCACCGTGGCAATTAATTTTTAATTAATTTCAAAAAGAACACTACTTTTCTTAAGGGAGAAAAAAACAAAAGAAATGGTAGTTATTTACAAACTACAGCTTGTGTTTGCTTTTATTCATTTAAAAATATCGCAGATTTTAAATAAATAACGCAAATAATTTTGGGGGTTATTTGTTGTCAGTGTAGTAGGCCTACGGTACCAAAAATATAAAAGCTTTCGATTTTTGTTTTGAAGTTAGGCCCATGCACGTAATTAAAATTATTGCAAACTACGTTTACATAAGTGATTAAAATAAGTGAGAAAATACATGCATTATTACACGTTATTAAAATATCATATTGTAAAATGTAAATTTCAACCAATAATCAGTATAATGGAATCCGGTTATTGTGAACACTTTGGGACATAGGCTTTTTGATAATAATAATAAACCAACTGATAACATTAAACAATAGATGAATTACTGTAACATTAAACAGTGTTTTGGAACCGACTGATAATGATAACAATAACCGGTTGATAACATTATCCGTGATTATAATAACCGGATTCTACTGTATAAAAATTTACCTATTAGTAGATCCTCCAATGAATTGTATAATTGTAACCACTTTATATACATATAATGTTAAGATATACTGTATATATTAAGTGTCATATAATATTTAACCTACTGAATATATTTGAAATTCAATCTACAAAAATATTGCACTGTTACATACGACACCGCTAGTTGCCAATTTTATGTACCATTTGATTTACATGTTCAATTTATTCATTGAACAATAACTTATAAAACAAATAGAAATTATTGGAAAACTATATAATAAATATACAGGGTGTCCATCATTGAATTCTAACATTTCCTGAGTAACAATGTTGGGGTCTCATGGTAGACACTGTATATGACTTACTGTTTGTATATGAATTGAAGGGCTTGGTGTGAAAGAGTGTTAAGTAACATTTTTACTATTTCGAGAAAATCGCGTTTAAAGATCTGAACTTGCATTGATGTCTATGTAGAATTGCACCTAACACATTAAAAAATACTTCTATTTTGTAATATTTTAACATTTTGACTAAATGTTAAAAAATTTACAAAATGTTATTTGTAATTTAACTGTTAGTAGTTGAATGTTATTATTTGACGAAATGTTATTTTGACGAACATTCTTTTACACCAGGCCCTTCAATTTATCAGTAAGCTAAGAGTAGGACTCAAACCATGATGTCAAGGAAAAAACACGTTTTCCTGTTAAAACAATTAGTATTATTAGCATTAGTTAGTTAAAGAAGCCTGCGTTATTTCAAAAGAATGATGTTTCGATTTGTTTATACTTCTTTATTTCAAAATAAAACACAACAAATAATTTAAGATATACATTTAAATGGCAACAAAAATCCCCATTAACACCAGTAATATAACAGACTAGGACAATAGTTACTCCTAAACACCACAAACAAAGAGTGCCGAGATCAGTTGGTTTTTGTTTTAGTTGCAGTTGTACAGAGAATGAGAGAATGGCAGGAGAATCCGTTCAAGTTTTGTTTTCTTAAAAACACAAACAAACAAAAATTTTGGATAACGAGGAGAAAAAAAGATCAGGAAACCAAATATTTATTATACATATACACCAACTACGGGATATTTTATGTTTGATATTATTTGTTTTAACAAAGATTTTTTTTTTGCGGAAATAAAATTTGTACAAATGAATGAAACAGTTGTTTATATCGAAGCTCAAAATCATTCATGAGCATGCGATTTTTGTTTTATTTTTTCTCTCCACGTTTTTTCACTATACAAAAAAATTGGTAAGTTTTTATTTTTTATTTTATTTTTTTTTTACAGAGGTTAGTATTTGTTAATAAAAATGTTTTATCAACACACACGTACACATCAAAGACAACAGAAAACGAAAGAAAAAGAAAAACTTTGTTTTAAAAAAACATTTCCTGAAACGCGCAAATTAAACAAATAACAAATTGCAATTTTTATATAATTATTAAACCAAGATTATTAATAAAAACATTGTTAATGAATTACGAATATTATTGAAGTCAACGTATTTGAATATATAGTAATTTATTAGTAAATAATAAGAGATGATAAAAATATGCATCCATAGTTTGCATTTTAGATGAGATACTGAAAATAGATTTGGCAAATTGAACAAAAAAAATAATTTTCTAAAAAAAATGTTGTTATAAAAAAATTATTAGAACCCCATAAAACTGAAATCCAAAAGATTAACCAAAGTGATGGATAAAAATCATAACTGAAAAACGATGACTCAAATGTTTATCTATCTGAATCTTTATTCAGATAGTCTACATTGAGTTTTTGATGAGATTGAATTTTGTCTTCTCATTTCAGCAACAAATTGTCTTTATATGTTTAAATTGTGTAAAAAAATGCTTATGAAATTGGCGTATGCCATACGTATAGTGTTAGTCAATCTCTAATTTTACGTGTTTTTTTGTTGTTGTTGTTGTTATAATTCACCTTTGACTACATTAGGGGTGTATTTATCTAACACATACTCATCGAAAAACTACAGCAGTAAACATTGAAATAGCTTCAAATTAAAACCGACCAAACTAAACATCATCTTATAGATGGCCTAACTTGTCGATTATACACGTTCTAATCCAAAACAAAAAAATCTTTATTCAAAGCTTTTAACCCGTAATTCGGCCCCTTCAATTCCAATTAGCATTTGCCTGTGATAAAAGTCGGTAGAAATGTTTTTAACGGATCTTTATTTGGGGGTTCTACTAACGATACCATTCGAGGGCTTAGTCAAATTGGCCGTGGTTAGGGTTTGGTAAAAATGGTCCAAATAGTGGTTTCCTTAGCAATGGCCCAAAAGAGCTTAAAGCCCTTGGAAGTAAAACTACTGTGACGTTATTGCAAAGTGGACACCCTCATTAAAGATGGCAATTTACTGTCGTCAGCTTACAGTTGAAAGGTCCTTGAGGCTAAGTCCAAGCCATCTTCCCACTAAGTTAAGCTCAGTACAAACATGGCTGCCAAGAGTGTGTGGCTATCTTCTTTTTCCAGAAGATACTCTGTACAATTAAAACATAGCATTTTAATAAAATGCTCATCACACAAATATCAACAACAATCAAAGCATTGTCATTGAGATACCATCGACACCTAGCAACGTTATAGCGAGCAGACATTGCTTTCGTTGTTCGTTATTGAAAGTTTATCAAAGTGTTTATTGATTCTACTAGCCTACATTTATTATTCAGTTTCATCTAGTCATAAAATTTTAATCTGATCAGGTAATAATTAACAATTTTCTTAATTTGTTATTAAGGTTTGTAATATGCAGTTTTCCATCATACCAAAATTCCAGATATATTTTTATCAAGTTGTTGCATGTTTGTTTTTTTAATTTGAAATAAATAAACACCGTGCAGATCAATTAAACTGCCATCTAGCCTACGTATAAATTACAGCTACAGCTTTCTACTCATCAGTGGACAGATTTTTCATTGAGCTTCAAAACCACATATTGACAATGTGTGTTTTGTAAATAATTTGTGAATAATAAGTCATTCGTTATATCAAAGTTAGTTTATATCTTGCTGAAATGGAAGACAAAATAAATAGTCATGAAAGAGGCAATTAACTTGGCCTGAAATTTTTTTATCTTCCTGAGTATGTGGAGTAGTTTAAGGAAAAAGTGCATTGGTGAAGCTACGCGCAAGGAAACATAAAAGTATAAGAAAAATAAAAACGATCGAGAAACAAAAACAGAAAAGATGTGGTTAGTGACAAAATAAGTCAGACAAATATTAAATTTGACAGGAATAAAAAATATTATTTTAGATTTTTCTTTACTTTATATATATGATTTAAACAAAAAAAAAAACAAGCAAGAAATGATGAAGACAGTCTTTGCTTTTTCTTTAATATAACGAGGTTACAGCAAATATATGGAGGGAATATACAGCGAGATAGTCATCGTGATAATCGCATGCCTTTATTAGTTTATAAAGAACTCTTTTACACAAGTCGATTACAAAATAATCATGGATGAAGAAACAATAAAGTTATTAGGGGACTCAAAGCTGTATATTCAAAGCACGTCTATATACAAAGACAAAGTGGAAACGTACAATATTTAGTCAACTTTTTTTTTTCATTTAGATTAGTTAGGGAGATATTCTCCAGCAAACATTCAACATAAACAGTGCAACATAAGGTGGCCTTGTTGTTTTTTGTTATTGTTTCAAAACATCTCTTTTTTTTTTGTATATCTGGCCTCGGTCAGTAATATGATGATAAAAGGGTAAAAAATGTACACGTAGACCTACTTCAACAATAATCATAATTTGTTTGTGTGTGTAGAGATGAAGTGTGAAAAGAAAGCAATTTGGCGATTATTTGACACAAACGAAGGAAGCGATGTAAGAATGCAATGTAAGACTGTCAACATAAGAAAAAGAAAAATTAAATTATTATTATAATAAAAATAATACAATAAAAAATAAAACTGTTTTGTGAAAATATTCTAAGTTAAAAACAACAACAACAACAAAAAAATGGTTTGCATGTGTTGAAAAACTTGCAGGAGCGAGATCGACTAAATCAAAAAATAAAAACACTCGTTAAAGGAGTTTGGCTTTTACAAAATACATATACAATGTGCTTTCATAGGAACAACGTTTGTATTATTATTATTATTATTATTATTATTATTATCATTATT
>JAQIWH010000151.1:0-68267 GCA_034695005.1 Cryptops parisi
CTCGTTTTATGCGTTTTTTGGTACATTGGACTATACAGTATATTCTCATAAACGACTGTAGATGGTAGTATACGTTCAAATCTCAGCTCACATACTCACTCACAAGTGAAGCTAATAAAAAGAACGTATAAAAATGCTAACACTTAATATGGTAATACGTACATGTTAACACTTACGATACTTACATGAGTGTTAACATTTATTTTTAATCACCCTCTATAAGGGTTGTTGAAGAGGAATTTTTGTTACAGTTTTTAACAAACGTGACTGGTTTTTAATCCGGAAAGAAAAAATTACAAACGATACTTGCTAATTAATGATCTGGTGAACTATGTTGATTTTTTGTTATGGTTTTTAGTCATAGGAAAAAAGTGGATTTCTTTGGTCTAAAAAAATGACTGGTTAATGATGTGTCTTCAGCTAATGAGTCGTATTATTTCGCTGTATAATGAAGTATTGCTTATAAATGAGTTGAGAGTTTGACAACGTTTGTTGAATTTCTAAGTAGGAGAGGTGTTTTAATTGATGATTGTTGATTAACTTTTTTTTATATTATATTTTGGGTTTTTTATTAATTAGATTTTTAATGATGGTTATAATTTACGGTTTATATAAAATATTGTGATACTAGCTGTTCTAAATAATACAAAATATATATAAGCAATTAACACTGAAATTCGCTTACGTTTTTTGGGGGTCGAATCGCTTGAAAACGTGCTTTTCGCATTGAACAAATTTTATACTCTATCTATTTTATACTTCACTTGTGAGTGAGTTGTGAAATATGAACGTATACTGTCATCTACAATTGTTTATGAGAATATACTGTATAGTTCAATACCATAAAACGCATAAAACGAGAACCGCAAAAGCCGACTTCACATAAATCGAAAAACTGCAATGTAAAATCGAAAATTGCAGCAATCAAAAAATGGAATTGCACAAAACTCGCATGAATCAAGTATCGAATTACTCAACGATCGCATAAATGGAAATTTGCATTAAATAGAAATTCGCATAAATCGAAACGTGCAGAAATATAAAAAAAAATGAAATTACTCAAAATTACGCATGAATTGAATATCGAAATTACTCAGAAATTGCATTAAGTTTTAATTCACACAAAAATTGAATTTCGTATAAATCGAAACATGTATAAATCAAAAATGTATTTTTTGCATTATATATGTACATACAGTATATTTGCATATAACAGCAGGCTATATATGAAGAATATGCTTAAAAATGTACTTGTTCAATGAGTCGCTCCAAAACAAGCTATTTACTTAAACTGAATTCGTTGTTTTGGGGCGAATCACTTCAAAACGTGCTTTTCCTACTACAAGTAAGTTCGGAAATAGAAATTATTTATGGGAATAACAACAACAGGATGACATTTAATCATGACGGTTCATAATAAACGAAGCAGCTTATTTGTTAATAATTTATTTAGTTACTTTAATTAAGTTTTGCCTGCGAGTTTCTTTGGTGTTTACAAGCAATGACATGGTATAAAGTATGAAAAAAAAATATAATGTTTTGAGAAAAGCCTTCTTCTGCCACTTGCAGTAATAGAAGAAAATCACTGCAGGGCATCATCCTGTTTAATCCCATTTTCTTTTTTATTTCATTAAATACTTGTTTTGTAGGAGGGGGAAAAGGGTCTCTGGCAAATTGATTTTCTTTGTCTCTCGACTCTCTGAAAAGATCTTTCATCCACAAGTGATCCAACGTAATTGGTTTCAATGTCCTCTGCTGTCATGCACTCTCATTTCCTCGACTCGGGAGGTGGTCCCACTTGAAGCGTTTCAACACCTCTTCTAAACGTGTGCAATTCCATAGTTATAGACTATGGTTCTAGATGTAGATATATAGATATCGTAATACTTTGCCAAAATCTCACCTATGGACGATATACAGAGTGTTCTTAGTCAACTTGTAATCAAGATGCTATGCATCAAAACAAAGCAAATAACCAATATAAACATGCTTCCCTTCTGAGATAACACAGGGTGAACTCACGTGATTTTATAGGTAAATGTACAGGTCCTATTGTCTTGTCTCATAATCGTTGTAGGTATGCAAATGAGTATGCACAATGCAGTATTACCGGACCCATGTTCATATTGACCTTTTGCTGTTTTTTAGGAACACACTGTAGAGATGTGGAGATAGAAGGCGAGAAGATATGCTCACCCTCTATCTCCATGGTGGAGCCAAATTTTCAGGTGGTGGTGTGTTTGACGGATATTTAAATTGTTATCATCAGGTTATGGGCCCAGGGTTTTTGAGGGTATTGCTAGATGCAAGTTTAATACAGTGGAATTCGGTTATTATAATCACAGATAATGTTATCAATCGGCTATTTGTTATCATAATCAGTCACTCCCAAAACACTGTTTATTGTTTTTTATGCACCGTTTAATGTTATCAGCCGGTTATTGTTATCAAAAAGCACTAGTCTCAAAATGATCATAATAACCAGGTTCCACTGTAGTAGATTATATTATATATAAGTTTTTTCATTGTAACTAGTGAAGTTTTGTCAAGGTTTCAATTGTATGCTAATGTGCACATATGTTGCAAGTGTGTTATTTTTTTTTCTATGCATAGTATTATAATTACACAAACACAATGTTGTGCAAGTTTCATAACTCATCTTCGTTTAAATTTAGTGACATTTTTTACACATAGAGAATGAAATAAGGCTATAGTGGATGTCTATTGTAAAGCATAGATAAAGTTATAATTACCGTTGTTTGTTTTGTGATTATAATAATAAGTGCCTTTTATAGTAAATTCTCGATTTATGCGAGTTCTGTATATGAGATAACAGAAATCCTACCAGGTGGAGGAGTTACATGCGTAAATTCTCATTAGCAATTCTGTACTGTTTATCTGTATATGCGATAAGATAAATTCTGACTATCTATGCAAGTCGTTATTTTGTATATGCGATTTCACTATTATGCGATAAAAAAATCCTGCCTTGTTACATGCATAAAATGTTGCTAATGTGCGAGTTTTTGCCGTGATGTTCATGTGTGTACGCGATTTCGCTGTTATGCAATAAGAGAACTCTTGATTTTATTTATGCGAATTGCTATTTTGTTTTTTGCGATTTCACTAATGTGCGACAAGAGAAATTCTGACTATTTATGCGAATCACTATTCTGTATATGCAATTTCACTATTATGCGATAAGAAAAATTCCCCCGGGTGCTCGTCATCCGCGAGAGAATTTCGCTATTGTGCGATTCTATGGTATCCACTCTTGCATAAATCGAGGGCCATTTGTTATGGTACGTTAAACAAGTGATTGAGTTAAGCCTGCTTAAATCGGACAACAACTGTCATCTGCATGCCATATTATGGAAGTTTTATGATGGTATTTTTCATGTCAACTTATGAAGGTCTTACGTCCAATGACATTTGCGAATGATGCAAGAATTTTTTTCTTCGCTTGACTTTCAGGTGTCACTTTTTCGTAAATGTTACTCAGAGATTAGAATCATGAAACAACGTTTTTTTCTTCTTCTTCTCATCATCACCTGCGTGTGAAGTGAAATTTTCATTTCAGACTCTCTGAAGTAACCCGAAGTTAATCACAATGAAGAAACGTTGCACTTATAAAATGCTACAGTTCTTGTATTGACTCAATAGACACTTCCAATGTATGTATGGCTAAAGTTTACTATGTCACATTAGTATACTACGTCATGGTGTGTATATAGTAAAATTATATGTAGATAATTATAATCATCCATATAATTGTAGGGTCTGGTGTAAAAGGGTGTTAAGTAATAATTTTTCAATTTTGAGCAAAACGCGTTTAAAAATCTGAATTTGCATTGTTATCTTCTATGGGCTTCACACTTCTTGCACGAATATCTTTGCGCATATTGTTATTTTGCTCAAAATTATGCGTCAGGAAGGTAGAATTTCACCTGACACATTCGAAAATGCTTCTAGGTCATTTTTGACAAGAATGTTACTTAACACCCTTTTTACACCAGGCTCTTCAATTATGTTTGGAAAGTATATGGTTAGAGTGTGTTTCACCCTGTATAGTTTCTTGAAAACCGATGCCATTAATCAATGTGGTTGTTTTTTGTTTTTTTTTTGGAACTTCCTTGTGATGTGGAGATGGTACGCTGTTGCGTGCTAGATGAGAATTAGCTTAGGTTTATCGCACGTATGTAATCAATGAGTAATTTATGGCAACTACGTTTCCGTGGTTGATGTATATCACGTACTCGTTATTTGGTATCCAAAACAGAGAAAAAATATGTTACACACACAAAAAAAAAGCTGCGTTTAATTATACAGGGAAATTTCAGATTTTGGTGCTACTTGCTAGTATAGTGGATAAGTAGTATAGCACTGATAGATAACCCGTGCTATAGCACGTGTAGATATTCTTTTCTTCGTTTACACTCGAGTTGTTATGGATTCGATTGTGTTAAGTGTTTTCACTTGATGTCATGGAAACATTTTCTTCCACGGACAGATAGAGAATGACACTTGTTTTTTTTTATATATTCCTAACCTAATCACAGCTTTAACTAGTAATATCAAGAAATAACGTAATCTTACTTTATAAAATGCTTGTCCACCCGCAACGAATGTTTCCATGACAACAAGTTAAAATGCAACCAGCCATTGGAGCCGCGTGGATGTTGTTTCGTCACCTGCACAGTGACGAAACATTCATTAATGAGGAATTGAAATATAAATTTTTAATACAATTGAAATTAAACATTTTAATTATACAGTACTTTGAAGTGTTGCACGATGGTTGTACAGTACAGTACTAAAACACTATACTGTTTGTTTTAATAGTTTTTCTATATGATAACCCAAAGCAAAATTTCCATTTCTACTGCATACACATTGAAAATTTAATCCATTTCGCAGTGTGACGAATTTCACATTTTAACTGTATTTTATTAAACAAAATACTTCTTTATACGTAATCGTGGACTGTGCTTCATTAAAACATTAAAATAAAAAAAATTTAATCCAATTTTGTTTTTGTTTTTGTTTTATTTTTTTTTCAATTAAAATGAAACTCGTGATTGAATTTTGATTTTTTTTTATATATATCATTTAAATGCACTTACCTTGGTTTAAAATTTCATTTAAAAAAAAACCAACACCGACGTACAAAAAATCATACAAGATGGAAGTTCTTTAAATTAACCTCGTGCTTCTGTGCACCCATATAAACTACGTAAGTATATAGCCTTGCGAAAGGTGTGGTCTTATAAAACTAGCACGTAAACCATTTGTAATTCATAAAAGTGATTGCCATTTTTTTTTTCCATCATCGTTTTCTACGCGAATCAGGTGGAAGGAAGCTTTTTAGATGTCTTCCGAGTTCATTAACTTTTCGGTTTTATATACCTTTTTTTTTTTATATGTATACATGTATTGCAGGACTTTCGAGTTTATGACTATGGAAGAAAATGTTCTTTTTTTACACGTAGGCAGCAGACGACGACATCACCATCATCATGATGATGATTTCGAACGTTTCATTGAAAATGCTGGTTTTATCCTCGTTAATTTGTATGCTACGAGTCGTGTTGTTCGCCATCAAGAGTTGCCTTTCAAAGTGGTTCGGTAAATCTTTGGTGGATAGAGATAAAAATGTCAGTGAATGGAAGTTTGGGAAAAGGTATGAATTACGAGCTAGAAGAAACATGTAACCACACGCGCATATATAGGAACGAATGCGGTTAATTACGTGATCTGGAACCATCAAAAAGCGTTTTTTTTTTGTGTGTGTGTTTGCAAATGACAAGAGAGAGAGAGGTGTATGGAACTTTCCCAAAAGTTCATGTCATGGAAGGTTCTGGAAAGGTCACGTATTTATTGGTATTGTTTCTTGTAGCTGTTGTTTTTGTTGATTTTTGTACAATTATATGCATAATATTAGCTTCACTTGTGAGTTTGTGAGTGAGTGAGCTGGGCGTCTCTTAAGGTTGGATTGCAAGAAGTTCTTTGAAAAACTAGATAGAATATCTATGAAGAACTTTGGTAAAGATTAACTTGCAGAACATGGTTTCAACTTCAATAACGTTTTATTGTAATTGAATGCTAAGTTAGTATTTTTATACACTTTATATTAGCTTGATTTGTGAGTGAGCTGGGAATTGAAGTATACTGCCATCTACAGGTTATAATAAATAAATAAATAAATAATATACTGTATAGTCCAATGTACCAAAAATTGCATAAAGTGAAAACCGCATACATCGCAACCGCATAAGTCCAATGTAGCAAAAATCCCACAAATTGAATCGAAAATTGCAGAAATCGAAAATAGAATTACTCGAAAATCGCATAAATCGAAACTATATTGTGCGTGTTCTTAAAAAGCATTTTAATATCTGATAAGCTTACTTGTTTGTTAATTTAAGTGCTCAACTATTGGTTATCGTTTTGTTATAAATGAGTGTAGTTAGTGGTACTTTCTGTAATTTGGTAATTCTAACTGTTTCATCAGCTGTCTGTCTGTACGCGCATAAATCGAACTTCTGAATCGATTTCTACAACATTTTCTACTTAAGTTAGGGTGTATCTGAAGAAGGTTATTGTCCATATTAGAATTTCTATTGAGAAACTGCCAAAATCGACAAAAGTGAAGTAGCATGGATAATTTTGTTTATTAATTGCAGTTCTTCAAGAGACATTCTGAATAAGTTTGGTAATTTTTATATGTCAAGTCATTTTGTTGTATTTGATTAACCAGTTCATATGGACCTTTGTTTCGGTTGGTTAATTTGTTGATTAGTTCAGTTGTTAATTTTTTATAGGGGGTGAGTGAGACTAATGTTGACTTTGCATCGTATGTCTGTTTGTCTGTACACGCATAAATCGAAAACCGCTGAATCGATTTTTACAACATTCGGTACCTAAGTTAGGGTATACGTGGAAAAGTTTATAGACTATTGTCCATATTAAAATTTTCATTAAGAAGCAGACTAAATCGACAATAGTGAAGTGACGTGGATAAGTTTGCTCTTTTATTGTAGTTCTTCAAGAGACTTTCTGAATAAGTTTGGTAATTTTCAAATGTCAGGTCATTTTGTTGTGTTTGATTAACCAGTTCATACAGACCACTCTTTTTGTTGGTTGATTTGTTGGTTAGTTCAGTTGTTCTTTTTTATAGGCGGTGGATGAGATGTTGACTTGGAGCTCTTTGCGTTACTTCAGCAACTATTTGCTGGTTGTGTGTATGTGCGATGACAAATGGAAGGATTTAAAGACTTGGTCAGGAAACTAGTCAAAGACTATGTACACATTGATGTAACTCTGATGGACTTGACAAACCTGTTAAGAGATTTCAGACGAAAGACTGCCATGTTGGAAACGTGTAAGTTGTAACTAATCCACCAGATTTACAGGATGTCCGAAAATAAACTTTATAGATAAGACATACACATTGTATGATATTTAAATGGGTAGGCATTTAGAGCATTTTGGTATATCGTAGTGCAAATGTATAGAATCCAGGCATTTTGTAGACTGCCTAGCCTCTTTTGGCGAAGTATGAAATTACATGTATAGAACTGTTTAGGTTGGTTAATAACATTTTCACTAAAAAAACAAACAACCTAATGTTAGGCAAAGTTAATAATGAACTACATTAATTCAAGTTGGAACAACTTTGACTGAAATCGTACCAATGATGTTTCGAAGGGATTAACGTACACTTTAATCCATTGACTAGAACGAATCAACTGTACAAATTACTATGTGGTCGTGGGAATCGAGTGTTTGTACCATTCAAGTGGCCATTTTTTTTGTAGAAAGCTTTTTATTTTTAAATTCGTAATCTCTTTTTGTAAGTCAAATGTTGGCACTCATCACGAAACGAATCGCATACAAAAAAGGTCCAAGAAAAGAAAAATAAATGGAAATTTTTGTGTATATACATATGTACATATATAAAGTGGAATAGAATGTTGAATGTGCAAACAACGTGTACAAAAAAAAAATAAATATAATTTTTTTTTTTTGTAGAATTGAATTTGAAGTACAAAAAATCGGTTGTAATACAAAAGATGACTGACTACAAACATTTGTTGAACGTTGTACATACCCATGACCTTTGCTTTTGTTGTACCATTGTAAAGGTGGTGTTGTGAGCACTTACCGAAAGTCACGATACTTCAATTTCAAGTTTAGAAGTAAAAAAACAACAGTGAACATGGGCTTCGTATGATAGCTTTGTGGTAAAACATATGGAAAACAATTACAGGATGATGCAAAAAAAATAATTTAAACAGGAGTGGATTTGCTTTTAAAAACAATTACACGGTCTAGCAACAACGTGATGAATCTCAACACGAATTATAATTGGCATGTAACGTTGATGCTGATATTTCTAAAAAAAAATGCATCAAGGATATGTTATAAAAACTTAGGTACTTGTGGGTTCGCATAGTGAACACGCTTGTGGCGCTAGGATGCTGTTTTCAACTACTGTAATTTAAACTGTTTATGAGTATGGATACTAGTTTACAACAGGTTAAAAAAACACATTTGGTTTTTTTTAACTAGAAACTGGTAAAAGGTGAACATACCCATAGATACTATAGGTAGACACTTAGGCTAGTTAAAAATGCCAACTAACAGTGCCACGAACGTGTTTATCATGCAAACTCACAAGTATCGAAAAGTTGATACTTCTTTGGATTGGACATTTTTACTGATTTTTCACACATTTTTTTGCATTTTCGAACATTTTCACATTCTTGTATTGTCTCCTACTTTTTTCGTACATTTTTAACATTTTCCCTGATTTTTGCACATATTCGCACATTTACACACAATTTTGTATTGTTTGTATTTGTACACATTTTTGCATTTTCACACGTTTGGAATATTTTTGCACATTTACACACATTTTGCGTTTTCCTACTTTTTCGCACATTTCGAACGTTTTCGCTCTTTTTTTTGCGTTTTCGCACTTTTCGTACATTTTGAACATTTTCGCACATTTTCACACATTTTCGCACATTTTCGCACATTTACACACTTTTCAATTTTTTGCATTTTCGCACAATTTAAACATTTTTACACATTTTTGCTGCTATTTTAAAATTTTCACATTTATGCACATTTCGAACAGTTTCACAAATTTGTACGCACTTTTGCACTTCGAACATTTTCACACATTTTTTGCTCATCAACGCTCCGAGCCTAACAGATGCAGATAATTTAATTCGGAAATAAATATCGAATTTAAATAAATTTAAATTCTGTAGTCGTTCACTCTCGATTGTTATTATTTTTGGGTCACCCTGTATTTTGAGGAGTCAGTTGATGAGTCAAGTATTTCTTTTATGTATATTTTTTTTTTTATAAAATATAAATTGCTATAAAGCATTTCAGTAGCTATATCATTAAAACGAAAACATCCCAGAGGCGCTTACTTTGGCGTGTCTGCGAAGACAGGTTAACAAGAAAGGCGAAATGTCTTATAACAGACTTGGTACGTTTGACAAAGTGTTGCAGAATGGACTTTAGACTTTAATGAGGAATGATAAATACAGTGTAATTTTTCATGCCCACCTTTCTCATGATGATGATGATGATGATGCTGACGAAAAAAAAATTTAAACAAAAAAAACAAAATAACAAAAAACCAGAAGAATTATTTCGAGAATATTGATTAGCAGGTAAAATAAAAGAATGAAAAAAAAAATATAATCGTACGAATGCATGACGGGAAAAAAACTAGTTTTTATGATGTCTTTGTTTTGCAGGTATAAGAATGTGTTTATTTCTTATGTGTACAAGGAGAGTGTTTACGAGATGTTCGTGTTGAAAAGCAACATAGCCATAGGTTATTTAAGAGCTTGTCGTGAAGTTATCTCAATTTATCTCTCGAGTAATAATAAAGTTTACAGTAGTAGGAGACAACTCCCAGTCATTGTTTAAGATAGGTGGAACACCCTGTTTATAGGTTGCGAAACAGCAGCGTGAAGTTTTGGTTATCTCTTAAGATCGGAGGTTTGGTTGGAGCCAACACAATGGACATCGTATCTCATGTTATACAGGATATCTTTTTTTTTATATGATTATTCTCTATACACAGATTGTTTTTTGTTTTTGTTTTATTATTATTATTATATATTATTTATAAAGACGAAGAAGATATCTATTTTTACGAAATGAGTATCTCTTAAGGTGGGCAAGAAGTTCTTTGAAGAACAAGATGGAATGTTCTTGAAGAACTTTGGTACAGCTTTAGTTTAAACTTCAATAACGGTTAATTGTAATTGAATTTTAAGTTAGTATTATGAATTTGTATGTTTATTAAAATGCAGGTTTTTATATTTACTTCACAAATACAAATTGCTGTATATGTTAAGTATTTCAGCGAGGGCTAGAATTTGCGCTACTTTGCCAACACTTTGTGCAACCAAAGTGACAGTTGACAAGAGTGTTCGTGCACCATCGCACAGAATTGTATAATAGCGAAGTTTTCTCGTGTATAATCAGCAACTGAACTTTTCTTGTCATATAAGTAGTCAAATCGCTTTGCGAACTCGTATAAATCAAAGACTTTGTGTTATTATGGCTTGTTGTTGGAATTATCGTTAAAAATTGAAGGGCCTGGAAAGATTGTTAAGTAAGATTTTCACTATTTCGAGAAAATCGCGTATCTGAACTTGCCTTACCTGTCTGTGGACTACTTCACAATTTTTGTATCTTTGCAAGTTCATAATTTTGAATATTGCAACACCATTGACTGTATTTGAATCGTTGTATTGATATTTACTTGATACTGTCTTAAGCATGTCTTATGAACTACGTATTGTCTTAAAAACTTGCTGTCTTAAGAACTTGAAATTTGCCTTATGACAATTCTTTTGTCTTAAGACAATTCAATTCTTTAAGACAACAACTGGTATTGTCTTAGGAACTTCCTAATGGGTTGATTAGCATTTCTAAATTTTTGGAATATAACAATACTCGTAGAAAGTCACTTAACACGAAAGTCGTTAAAAATAATCTCAATTGACATTGTCTCTGATACCGTTCCTAGTAATGGTAATTTCAAATGGATGAAAACAGTTAAAGAGTTTTGAACCAAATATTACATGAGGTTTTAATGTTGTGTAAAACATGAATTCAATATGTTTCAAGTGTTAATTCTTATAGAAATGTTCTATCTCGTAGATCTTCTGGAAGGTGATGTCATAGACCTTCTGGAAGTTCCAAACAGGGAATTCCCAAATCAGATTAGGATAGTGTAGACTGTGTATACTGTACCTAGGTTATGTACGTGTTTTGATCTCAAATTTCAACCCAACGTTTAATTTAGCATTTAGCACAGTTATCAAAGACTTGATATTAATTCTACGTTTATACCAGTTGTTGATCTACTTTTAACCGAGTAATGTCCGGCTTTCAACGCTATGCCAAGTCGACACAACGAATGATGAAGTCACTTTGTAGGTTGTTCTACATCGGCTTCGATGTGATGGCACACAAACTACAAACAAACAACAACAAAAAACCGTATACTCTATAGGTGTTACATGTGTGTCACATTCTTCAGTTTTTACGAGACAAGCCCATCGACATAAATAAATCATTAGGAAGCGACACGCTACTTAGGATTGGCAGGTGGCCCATCATCAGCATTCACGCTGAGCCTTGTATATCGTTCGGCATCCATCATTTATTAATTAGGCCTTGCCTCGGTCGGGGGTTTCGTGTGTGTCGACTAGAATTCATTCCATGTACCTCTTGTGGAAAGGGTCCAACCAAGTCTCGACGAAATGGCCCCAAGCAAGGGACACGCCGCCAGGGTCAATAGAGCTCTTTTCTTTTCGACGTGTGCACCAGGTGGTTGGCGTAACGTCGAAAACGAAAGGGCCAACATGGCCGTAGTAATCGAAATAAGAATTTTTATGTCCGTTTGCGAAAAGGTCATCGTCTGCGTTATGGACGCTCAAGCATGACATTACCGAACAAAGATGGTATTAGCGTAACTTGAAATGCACAGCGCGTTTAATCTTGCCAACAATCCGTTGAATTGATTAAAACAAAAGTCACCTTGTTGCGGATTCGATCTATTCGGACCGAACGAGGATTTAGTGCAGGCATGTCAAACACGTGGTAATACTCGTAGGAAGGGGGGGGGGGAGGCGGCACAGTTATAGCCAATCAACGAACCAACTATTTAGTTTTAATATTTTTTGTTTTCGTATCCAATTCGACAAATTACGGGTAAAACCATGATTAATCATGGTTAAACCAAAGATATAACTATAGGCTAGAAACACTGGTGGGGGACAGATTGATATAAAAATGTCATTTTTGGAAAAAGTGTGACTTGTCACTATATTGCCCGATGTCCTCCAGTAGCTGTGGGTGATGAAATCCTAAAGATATTTAGTGTTTGGAATGAGAGTTCTAACAGCAATTTTGATTTAGAGTTTTAATTTCTTTAACGGATCCAGTTGTCTTGTGTATTGCTATTGTTTATTGTAACTACTGAAAAGAGTGTCATTTTTGCAATAATCGAAGGGCCTGGTGTAAAACAGCGTTAAGTAACATTTTTACAATTTCGAGGAAAGATATGTTTAAAGATCTGAACTTGCTTTGCTGTTTATGGGCTCCTTCACATTTCTTGCACTAATATCTTTGCACATATTGTTGTTTTGGTCAAAATTATGCGTCAGAAAGGTAGAATTGCACATTGAAACATTCTTCATTTTTGACAAAAATGTCACTTTTACAACAGGCCCTTCAATATGAACACTAGCACCGGCCAAAGACGGACTTCATAATTCGTTGAAAAATTACAAGAAACAACCACAATTTTTATTTAAAAATAATTAATAAGATAAAATGTTTTAAAAAACCTCGCTCACCTTTACTGACTGGATACAATTTTGACGAAGTACCAAAAATGGACCCAGTCAGTAAAGGCAATTTTTTAAAACATTTTCTCTTATTCATTATTTTTAACTGTTATTCAGGATACAAAGTTTAATAACATATTTTTATTATTACAAATTTTTAGTTTGTACAGAATGTCTTGAAAGAGTTTTAAATAAAACTTAGTTTTCTTGACTATATAACTACACAGACGCGCCGTGCTGCAATAATGGTTTTATCTAAAGAAAATCCAATGCTATTGAATAATAGCAGCCATAACAAAGTAGCTAACTAGAATGATGAAATTAAAAATTTGTGGTACTTGGAACAAATTGAAAGCGCTTAATATCTCAGTTATAGGTATAGTTTTATAGCATAGACTAAAAAGATGGTTTAATGGTTTACTCTGCATCTATGCTCAGAGGTCCCATTTTTCATCGAAATTCTTGGTTACGTGCCTCAAAACATTGCCAAATGAAAGTAGCTTGTTCTAAAGTCATTCATCGAAAACGTGCAGATTCCAAGAAACACGTTTTCAAGCCAAGGGACTTGCTTCAAAACATTGCAAATTACTTCAAAGCGATTCATCGATAACGTGCAGTTAAGATAAAAGGGTTCTTTCAGGACAATCCACGACCTTTCCATGGGTTTTCAGACCATTGGTGATGGCTGATGAGCATTTGGTCGAAGTGACAAACGCTTGTGAATTGTGGCATCCGATTTGGAAGACATTTCGGTGACAAGTCATCACATCTGTTGAAGGTTAATTCCAAGAATCGAGGTGTTGGTTAAACGGATGTTTCACATTCGGAACCATAAAGATGCCGAATCTGACAGTGGCATTGAAACGTGGGACGCATGTATAGGATTAAAATCGTAAGGTTTTTACCGCGTCCAATTCATCATCGTTAAAACTTTTATCGCTCTCATGCAGTGATGACGTTGATTCCAAATGAGGTGCATGCACGGTATCATTAAAATTAATATTTTTTCACTAACACTTGAATATATTTTTTTTTGTATGAGATTTGCAAAGGAAACGTGATAAGAGTGCTGACCATCAGAACTTGTTGATTTTTGCTGTCGTTTTTTTTTATGTCGGGTATGACATTACATTTTTTTGTAGTGTGAATAGTGATGCTATAGATGTTATCTGGTTATAAACCTAGTGACAGGTTCTAATTAAAGGTCATTGTTTTTGACAAGATTTTTTTTGTGTGTGTTGTTAGTATTTCGAGATGTCTTCATGAGCTAATTTATGATTTAAGGGGCTGGTTCTGTTTTTTTTTTGTTGTTGTTGTTCGGTTTTTATAGTTTCTTAAAGATTTTTAAACGTTAACACGAGTTGACATTATCATTAATACGAATATCGTTTAACCGAATTGATTGTAAATTATTGATATTAAATTATGAGTTATAGTTTTTCAAGTGGTGGTGGTTTTCTAGAACAAGTGGTGACATCAGTCGTTAATTTGCCAATTTAGGGAGGGGGTGATTCCGGCAGATACTTTACTTTATCTTACATTGAATAATAACCAAATTCTTTAAATCTGGACATCTTTAATTATTTAATTATGTGTTTGCGTATTAAATAAGATGTGAAAATTTCAAGTCGGTAGCTTTTAGTTTACAAACTACAGACTCTAACACCCAAACACACCATTTCAACAAAAACTAGAGTTCCTACAGGAGGTACAGAACTCTAAAAAGTGGACCGAATATAGGCCTTTAAGGAAGGGTACGTGAGATAATATACTAATTTTCTGAAATTAAACACCGTTATTAAATTGTTTGGCAGGCTATGGCCGCCGAATGTAACGATTCTCCCGCTGGCTTCGTGTTAACTTCCGTTTTATCGCAGTTATAACAAAGAAAATCAGGTTTTCGTTTTATTAATGTACTATGTGGAGGGGGGGGGAGTGATACAGAACTGTAACAAAAAAGGTTAATAATTTTTATTCAAAGCAAAGATGAAAATGTGTTTTCTCCTGCCTGGGTTTGAACTCGGGACCTTTTTTTTCACCCTGGGACCCCCAAGACCATTTTGTTAAATTTTCTTTGTGTCAAGATGGTATCAGCTTAGGGTGGAGTGCGCATTGTTTAGTATTCGAATTTAATTTGCATTAAAATCTTAATATTCGTTCAATAAAATCTGCTGACTTTTCGATATGGCAGACCTTTTAGTGATAAGAGGTGCCAATTTAGCGTTTTGCAAAGCGCGCGCTTCCGATTCTGATTCAAAACAGGTGGCGCCGTCGGGTGGCAAAATACTACAACACGTACAGCAGTTGCTTCACTTACAGCTGATGCTGCGTGCATTTTGCGCATAGTTCCGCGTTTTGTTTTATATAACTTGTCATACATATACCACACAGTATTTAGTTTTCCAGGTAAATCGAATCGTTTATCGCATTTATAGTAACATAGTATGTTAAGTTTAAAGCTATACAGAAACTATCTGGGTTTATGTTTTACAGTTCTAACATCTTTTCTTCCATGGATGGTGATTGCACTGATATCATGAAGGAAGTCCTCGCGTCTCCTTCATCTGCGAAAAGGTGACATTTTATTGGACTAACATGGCATATTAGCATTCATATCCGATATTAACGTTTTTTAATGTTGCAATTATGTCAATTACTGTAGCTTGGTTAATGCGAACGAAGCGTACGGTAACATCGCTAATCGTATACTAATGCGGTGTCGTGTTAGAACGGTGAATGTTTCGTCTGTCTAATATTTAGACTAACCACATTGGACTCATTGCATAGTGTTGTTAATAATGTTTGTTTTGATGTTACAAAATCGAAACGAGTAATATCAGAAATTTTCAAATTAACGCACAATCGGCAGTTATTGTGTGTTAACTGCCGATCGTAAGTTGTCGAATTGGTTGCGATTTTCATTTTGCGCTCCGTTTGTATCGACATGCTACGCAAGTTGTGGGACAGGTGATCTGTCATGTTTCACAGCAGGTTGACACGCGAAGGTTCAAGTTGTGGGTGAACCTGTATTCGCAGCCTCATTAGCGTACGATTATGGACGTGCGTGTGCGGGAGGTCCTCGGGGTTCACTGCAGATCGCATGCAAATTGTCAAAGAAAGCGGAGCTATGAGTAGAATCGTAGGTTGTCGACGGGTGAAAGTTATCTCTCGGCAGTTCATTAGAAAACACGAAAATGATTCAGCGATCTTGTTGGTGCGTCATTTTCGTTTGATAACATAGTTTTGCCAGTTGGCGTGTGTTGCAAATCAGTGCGCATTGTGAATCGTGTTGCAAATGGATGTGCGTTAACGAATCACTTTTATTCATAGAGCACTGTGATGTTATTTCTAAATTTGCGTTCAAGTCGTGGATCATGGCTTCAGTATTTATAGTTACGAGTATTGTATTGAACGGACGATATGCAAACTCATTTGGCACTTAAAACCACATTAAAAGATGCTGTAGCAAGTAGCAAGCTGCTGCCATCTTGTGTTAGTTTTCACTGTAGGTTTCACATTTAGTGTGAAAGTTTGGGGTGAAATATTTTGTTTGGTGGTTAATTTTTTTTATCTTTCAAATATAGTTTATGTATGTTTTGGGTAGTTTTAATTGATATATTTCATAATATAATGAATATCTATTAGTAAATGCAATAATAAATTAATTGTTAGTTTTGTTTCTGTTTTATTTCTGCAGACATGGAAAGTGTTCTTTGAGTGATCACAGGTAAGATCATCCACTATTAAAACGATTTATATATTTTTATAAAATAACAATAAATTATTCTTTGATTTTAATATACACAATGGGATACTACGATGCTAGTAGTGTTCGATGATTTTCATTGTATTGTAAATGATCATATATGTTTGTTAGGGTAGTAGTTTTTATAATGGAGAACAAAAGTTTTTTATTGAGTTAAGACACCAGCCTATCTTGTTCCAATATTTCAAAAAAGTGCTATTCGTAAAACTTGGTGAATTTCAGTTGAAATTTAGAGGTCGCTACAAGAGTTGGAAACATTGGTTTGACACACAGGAAGGGGAAAAACAAAAGTTTTATTTTTATTAGTCGCACCAGCCTATCTTGTTCCAATATTCAAAAAAGTGATATCCCCAAAATTTGACCCATTTTAGATGACATTTAGAGGTTGCTTCTATAGGTTTGAAACATAGGTAGCATTAACACATTATTTTTCAGATCTTGGTAGCGACCCCTAAAATATTGTTCAAAACTAATTAATTTTTACTAAAATTACTTTTTTCCATAATGGAGCAAATTCAGAACGTGTCCCATCTATTTTTTCAAAACTTAAAAATAAGGATCACCCTAATATGTATTGGAAGGTTCATATTTGGTGTTGGAACATGTGAAAAATGATGTCTGCCGTCTGTGTTCATTAATGGTTTTTATTTAATTTAATATTATAAATGAAAATATCGACACTTTTGATGCTTATTAATAACGACACTTCAATGGTGTGTATCATTAAATGCACATACACGGTGTTTATGATATTGGAAGGTACATTTAATTTTCATAATGAAATATTTTTATATATAAAAATGACACCTAAAATATACAATATATGTTTCATATAATATACAGCTTTTGAGTGGAGTTTTTTGTTAATATTTTAAACAGTGTCATTTTCATGGTATGGTATGATTTGATCTTGACATTTATTTCACAGCAGGTGCTTAATGAATGCAAATCAAATATTATTATAATAGATTACTATAATAGTTTATTGTTATTATAAGTATGTAAGAAATGATGATATTGATAAGAAAAAAAAATCAATTACATTTTTGAAGGAGAAAATCATTTTGTGGTAAAGATGTACAGTACTTAAATAACCCATCATAACATTATAAAGTGTTGAGTGATTGGATGCTGAGGGGTGGTTGAATTGCTGAGAGGGTTGTTGTGGGAGTGAAGCTGCTAATGCTGGAGTGAGAGAAGCCTGAGAGAAGCTTTGCATTACCCCATTGTTGGAGGGCAACAAAATGACTAAATTGTCAATAGTTTTTTTAATTTATTATTTTGAATGAAATTTATTATATATATATATATATATATATATATTATCCGGAAATGTTTGTTATCCAAGGAACTTGTTTAAAAATATATATATATAGGTAATATACAGTATGTCAAAAAAGAAAAAAGAGACACATTTAAAAACTTGTCATGAATTCTAATCTCGTTTCGATCACATCCTTAATTATTGGATTGGGCGTTAACATTTTTATGTATATTATCGAGTTTTAACTGTTCCATGAAATTTTACTATGTACCGTGTTACATACACATCAATCGATTTTGGCAGCGTTAAAACAGTTGGTGTGTTCTTGAATTTATTATTTTTTTTTTGTCAAACAGGAACTTCGTCATTAATCGTTGTTTGTACTCAATTTTTTTTTGTAAATGGTTTTGACGTACTGGTTTGTGATCGAACAACCCTTTATTCAATGTACCAGTAGCTCGTAGTGGTTGTTGAATTTTACGAGGTGTTATGTGGATATAAATTTTGCAAGCTGAATGAAACCTGTAAGGTAGGTAGCGTTTGAGTATATGTACAATTTGTATGTGTACAATTCATATTGTGTATGTACAAATTCTCTACACGCTGATTTGTATGCGAACATAATTTGTGTAAAGAAATTTTGTGTACAATCTGTATAAAGAAATTTGTACGTGTACAATTTCAATATGGAAAAGTCTGTACATATGCACACACATTTTTGTGTAAAATTTCTGTGTACACATTTTTTTGTAAAATGTGTTTATGTACACATTTTTGCGTAAAAGTTGTATATGTACACATTTTTTGTACAATTTATATATGTACACATTTTTGCGTAAAAGTTGTATATGTACACATTTTTTGTACAATTTATGACTGTACACAATTTTTGTGTAAAATTTGTATGCACTTTTTGTGTACAATTTGTATATATGCACAAATTTACATTGCCAACAGGTTCATTTCATCTCTTGTTTATGATGTGGTGTTAATTTACAGGGTGGGCCTAAATTTAGCAGTTTATCATTTTGTTCCATATTTTTTGTAAAATATTTTTTTGCGTATATTATTTATATTTTGTTGTATTTCAAAAAATGAATCACCAACATTATTTTAATTTATGTTTTGGCAGGATTTGTATTCGTGTGTCGTATGAGGAAATATTTGTACACGTACAGTGTACTGACTAAGAAGGAAAATGTTCAAGGGTTGTTTTTTGTGAAGCAGGACACTTTAGAAATTATATTGTTTACAGTTAAAATTGTACAATTTTTATATTATACAGTGTGTTCCTCAAATGGTGTGCCAATTTTAACACACACATGCTATGAATCAAGACACTACAAAAAGTCCACCTACAGAGATAATAGGTTTATGCAGGCAGTGGTTTATGACTTCACTCTGTGTTATCTCAGAAGCATTTCTGGACCTATGTTTATATGTACATCAATTTGTGGTCAACATTTTGGTCATAACTTTTTAGGAACACCCTGTATAAATTTTTTTAAAACAAAATTTAAATTGCGTTCTGTTTCATGGTTGTTAATTTCAGTTGTGTTTTTTGTGAAAGTAATCCGTGTTAAAGTGAGCGTTAAAAAAGAGTTGGAAGAAAGCGCTAATTAACGCGTTATGTTATGAAAAATTAAAACTATGCGAGGTAAAGTATAGGGATTAAAATTTTTGTAAATTGGGTAATTGGATGTTGTTAATTAACGTTATTAGCACTTTCAAGGTGATGGTGTTAACATTTCATAAACAAAAAATTACTTTATGTTGTTTTAATTTAAATCAAAATTGTTACCATAATAACAGGATAGTGTATTATAGACTATATGTTAAATATTAAAAATATACACTGTATATTTTTAATAATTTTTTTGTATTATCATATTTTCGTAAAACTTTAATATAAAAAAGGTGTTCTTGAGGTTAATAACCTAATTATATGAATGATAATTTTTTTTTGTAGTTGATTAATTACATCATTAGTTGTAGTTAATAAGTAGCGAACAGCTAATTATGTAATTTTGTGTTCATTATTTTTTGGGTGATCAATTAATGCAACGAGTTTTGAGTTTTTAAGGTTATACCAAACTGAAGTTTAGGTTTTTCAACTGGATTTGACCAGTTGACTCCCCAGGCCAAAATTCCATTATTACATTCTTTACTTTGAGCCAATGCCATTCAAGCAAGGCCAATTTTTTGAAGGGAATTTTATACGTCATTTCATTGTTTATGATGATGATGATGACAAATTTCTTGGTTTTGTTAGAAAACACAAATGTTCGTTGTATTAAGCCGTCCTCGGTTGTCAATTGTCTTGCGGTGATGTAGGTGGAGTTGTATAGATGCAGATAAATGTCGTAGTGAAATGTTATAATATTCGGTACTTTCCGGTTATAGCCGGGGCAGTCTGATGTTGCTATTTGCTTGTACTTAGTTATGGGTTTATTTTGCAGGTTAGGTTAGGAAAAACAAAGAAACGTATTGAATGTATATTGTTTTGTTTTGTTAAGCTAACCTGCAAAATAAACCCATAACCAAGTACAAACAAATAGCAACAATTCAAAATTTGTGTAATTTCATAAAGATATTCCTGCAACACGGGGGGTGCATTTATTTACTCATATGCTTTCTATGAGTATTATAGATTTTCGATTTCATTATGCAGGGTGATCCAAACGTTTGGTAGGTTGTCGATCTTTCGTTTTTAGCAAAAGCTGTAATATTGCATTTCACTTGGTGCAACTGTCGGATTATTTCGATTTAGTGTGTGTACTATGTGATGCATAATTTTCTGAAGCCATAGGTTCATTATAGCAGTCACAACGGGTGTCATTTTGAATTGCATGCATTTTGACATGACACTATCTCAAAAAAACAAACGAAATTGTAAGTTTTACCAACCAACTTGCATACCAGAAAGAGGACCACATTTAGATTACTATAAGCCAACTTACTATTTCTGTAAACTGTCCATAATCGGAAAGTTTTACATGCATTGTAAACCATAGTTTGAGACAGGGAGAATATTTTATATATTTAACTTTATGAATGTATAAAAAAAATATATTTAAATTATAAAAATTTAAAATGTAGAATTGTACAAACTGTAGTACTGTGCAGAACTGTAGAACTGTGCAGATTGTTGAACTGTAGAAACTGTA
This sequence comes from Cryptops parisi, assembly GCA_034695005.1. NCBI lineage: Eukaryota > Metazoa > Arthropoda > Chilopoda > Scolopendromorpha > Cryptopidae > Cryptops > Cryptops parisi. Next base: position 21,091 of record JAQIWH010000151.1, read on the forward strand.
AAACTGTGCAGAATGTAGAACTGTACAAAATAGCACCATCTTCATCACTCCATTATTAGTACCATACACTATTCAATTCAATGCACAAACAAGCAACAGGTTTTTCTTGGAGTGTATTGACCTTACGTTCTGTCTAGCCAACATTTCCATACGTAACACAAAAACGCAAAACAAAAAATAATACAGTACGGTAGTACTGTACACTGATTCATACCGAGTCCGAAACGTTTACAACCACACGTGTGCGTCACTTGTAGAACGTCAAACTGCAGCAGCAGTGAAGCGTGTAAAGAAATTGTAGTACATTCACTTTGGTGCTGTAATGGCCTTGACCAAAATCTGGTGGTGTTCATTGCTTTTATGTTCAGGGTGAATGCATGAGAAACCAATAAATATATCCCCTTACACACACTCACAACATGCTTATTGCTTTTTTTTACCACTTAAAAAAGGTACCACCACAACAGGTGTTGTACCACGTTGCTCAAGTTGTACCATTTTTTAAACGATAAGAGAGTAGGTGACGATTTCTTTTTAAGTTGGACGTACACAGCTGTTTTTTGTTTTGGTCGATCATTCATTCAACAAGCAGTAAGTTTTATGGTCTATTTATTTATGTATGAATGTATCTATAATACAGTATGGGTATATTACTGTATAACTATGTATAACTGTATACAAATTAGTGTGTATGACTATACGAATATATGTGTACAGTATATAAATATGTATGTAATGTTGTAGGGTTATATATAGTACAGGTATATATACAATATGTACCGGTATCTATAAATACAGCACACTGTATAACTATGTAAGTGTTGTATATGTGTACAAGTACTGTATATGACTATAAAAATAAACGTGTACAGTATATAAATATATAGGATGTCCACAAATTATTGGTACAACTTGAATACTAACCGAATGAAAGTTGTAGTGTTATGGACACCCTGTATGTTTATTTGTAAAGAGTAGTGCAATAAGTCCCTTCACGATTTTAAAGTGAAAGAAAAATCAATACAATATATATGTTTGAAATAATAACATAAAAGTACATTTTTTGGAGTTTTTGTAAAGTTATATGCGAAATATATCATCTTTCAAATGACGTTGACATATTTGTGCTCTTTGCATAATTGCGTATGGTGCGGGTAGAAGGAGCATTTCTTATGTTAAATGCTCTTGTCGCAACAGTGTTTTTCAAGTAAATCGTAACAATTTTAATTTCTTCTTGAAGTGTCTATAATGTGATATTTTCAAAACTCCCACGTTTGTACTCCACTTTGCAAAAAGAAAAAAACAAAACAAGTTTATTTCAAAAAAATATATACGGATTTAAGATCGTGAAGGAACTTTTGCGCCATCCTGTATATGTTTATATACCGTATGTAATGTGCAGTATGGTTGATGCACTATGGTTATACATGACTAAACGAAGTTGATTTTATAAATTGAGTAAAATATAGTTATAGGTTCATTATTTAGTATGACTGTACAGGGTGTGTCAAGAAAATTAGTTCCATGGTTTCATTATGAAGTAAACTTTATATGCAACTTGATTATCCAATAGTTCTCAAAATTACCCATCAAGCATTTGGACAGTGGTTGTTTCCTAAGCAAGAAAATACACAGAGTAGCGGTATATTATCGATGTTACTGGCAATGTACAGAATCCAGGCATCCAAGACTGGTTTACGCATTGTATGAAATTAACATTGGAATAGTTACGTTAAACAAGAATGTATGTTTAGGTTCAAAGCTAAATTTAGGCTAAATGTGTTTTTTCAAAGAAATGTTAACTAATCTTAATTCTTAACTATCTAAAAAGTTGCATACAAGGTGCCATTTCATACCTTGCCAAGAGAGGTTAGGTATTCTATAGGAATTTTAAGGGGTAGAGATAATATACATTGCCAGTACTAACATATACATTTCAACAAGTGTGTATATTGTTCGTTTGTTTGTATATGTATTTATGCACAGTAAATTTTCTTGTTCAGCCGCTAGCTACCAAAAACAAAAAAGTCCGACATTTGTGAATACTTCCTGTTGACCTGTTTTTTCGGTGTTATTACCTATATTTTATACTTACATATATACATACAAGAATACATTTAATAAGTCAGCCATTTTTCTTCTCTTTTTTTGAGAAGTGAATGGAATCGATAAAATGGTGATTTTTTTTGGGAGGGGGGGGGGGTTACAGTTTGAGTTTGGTGTTGAGGTGTTGTTCCTTTTGGTTGTTTCGAGTTTATCCATCATCGTTTGATGGTGATGATTATTGTTATTATTGTTGTTTCAAATTTGGTTTAACCTAGATTTACAGTCATTTGCAAGCCAATCACATAATGCAAGAAATAGATACTTATGCAGTTTGACAAATTTGGTCTGCGTATCCTTATAAGTAGTTGGGGGTGGTTGAGATGTTTTTTCAACTAATGGGAATTTTCATATTTACATAGAGTATTATACAGGGTGGTCAAAAAGTCTACTGTCAATCATCTCCAGAAGTATTGGTCGTAGGGTGATAAGGGTGGTATACTAAAAGAGGGAGCCACCTCTGACGAATCCAATGGTGCTAACGATAGTGACCTTGATTCTTGCGTTCAAGGTTATTCAAATTGCAACTTTTTAACCTTAAGAGATACGACTCAGAATTACAAAGTTGTAGGGACCGACAAAACTAACCGAATACACCAAACAGAATCGCGATAGCTACATAACTTCAAAAGTTATGGTCGAAAGAAAATCAGCATTGCAGAGAGGTGAACGGCACTGCAGAGAAGCAAACAGGGCCACTGAATACCTTCTGTGTGATAGCAGAGAAACAAAACCAGGGGCAAAGACTGGTAAACGAACGTTGTACATCCCTGTAAGCTCAAGAACAATATTAGATTGTACCGGGTGTTTATAAAGTCCGTGTGCAACTTCAAACTTAAATAACTTTTGATCAAGAGATGATAAATCAACTATTTACAGTGCATTAAGAAGTTCGTTTCTTCAAAATTCATCTTTGGTTTGGAATTTTGAAAATGACACAGAGTCTATTTGAAGGGCAGAGTCGAACTTGTCATTCGAGAAATTAACGAACTACAATTGGAAATGAGAAAGCGATTCGCACGATGCGTCGAAAAAGATGGCCGCTATGTGGAATATTAATTCTATAGTATTTGCTTTATTCCAAATTTCAATTTAATAAAATCAGCTGCTTAATGCACTTTAAAGTTATTTAAGTTCGAAGTTGCACACGGACTTTATAAACACCCGGTATTCACTGGCCCTGTTTGCTTCTCTGCAGTGTCGTTCACTTCTCTGAAATACCACCCTGATAATTAGCCGTAAACAGACTTTTTGACTACACCGTATAACTTTAACGATTAAAACGCATCGTTAATTATAAATACATGTAAAATACCTATATAGGCTTCAATATGTTAGATAGGATGTCGACAAAATAAAATAAAATACAAGTACAGGTATACAACTTCCTATCCTATTGTAATACATAAAGTTGTGTACTTTTTGTGTACTACCCTGTATATCGACGAATAACTAAATGATAGTCAAAACTCATATGCAGTTAAAACCTGATTAACCTAACAGAGGTTAGGTTAGTTAATGCAGGCTGCCAAACGCTATAGTTGCTGGTTTTGAAATCGATCAGTTAAAACTAGTTTTGACTAGTTAGAATTGGTTTTTTACTAAATTCGGGTTCTGATTAACACACATATAACATGTACACATGTAATGTGTCCATTTTTGATGTGGGTGGTCCGTGTTGGGGTTCTGCTCGTGCTATGTAAATTCAGTTTGAGGACTGACACCATGGGTGCAAGGTTTTCTCGGGGTTCTCCCGTTTTCTCCTGTATCATAAAACTCCATCACTTTCATCATCGTTCCTGCTTTACTATTCACAAAAGTTCATGTGATCGTCATATACCGTACCTTAACGACAGTCCTTAAAGTGCAGCCCTGAAATACTTACACCTAAAAAACCTAAATTAGATAAAATACCTAACTACCTATAAACGTGTATACAGGGTGACAACAAAAGTCCTTTTACAGCGTAATATATCTCAGTAATGGTAGTGTCTTGATTTGTCAGCTTAAATGTGTTTGTAGTTGTTGACATATCTCTTGTCATGTCAAAATTCTTCTGTGTCGTGTTACACCATGATATATTATACTAAAGTATAATATGTCATGGTTGCACGCAAGAGTTGTGCAATTTTAGGTATGGCAGTTTAAGCAGTTTAGGCCAACCGTTTCCGGCACATCTAGGTGCGAACTCCACCCCTGTAATCTATACTACTTTTCGTATTAGATATGACGCTTTAACAGGACTTGTCACGGAGTCTAAAACTATATAATTTTGTTTGTATGTGTGTATAAAATACTTTAAAACCACGGGGTTCACTATAACGTGAACGTAAACAAAGGTGAGTATAAAAGAGGATCCTCAATCAGCGCATCAGAATGCTTTTAGATTTTGTTCTGTCATTATTGACGGGCTAACTTTTAGACTCGTCATTATTTGACGGGCATACAGCTGGTAGCCTACAAGTATATATAAATACATTTGAATATACACATGTATAAACTAAATGATACTTTCCTGTTACTTTCCTGTTACAGCCAGGCCCAGTCTGATGTGGCTATTTGCTTTGTACTTAATTTATTTTGTATGGGTTTATTTTGCAGGTTAGGTTAGGAAAAAACAAAGAAACGTATTAAATGTACGATATGGTTTTGTTTTCCTAATTTAACCTGCAAAATAAACCCATCACCAGGTACAAGCAAATAGCAACATCAGACGGGCCTGGCTATGACAGGAAAATACCAACTAAATATATATGCAAATTAAATACCACATCACGACACAAACAATTGATTTGTAAACATTCTGTACATAAGCCAGAACTCTTGAGTTATGAAACTACAGTATTCTTTTTAATTGTCAGTTATTTCTCACGTGGCTTTATCTATACCGTATATACACGTACGTTAAAAATATAGATATATATACATACATACATAACATATACTCGTTGTTTAAGCTGTCTGTAAATTGCTTCCTGTTACAACTCATTAACATCAAGTGTAGTTTCTAATCATAACTGTGACAGTTGAGAATTCCATTATCCTTATTACAGGCTGTAAAGTAGACGAAAGGAAAAACAACAATCTAAAGTAATTAATTGAAATAAAGACCTTTATTTCTTTAGAAGAGCGAATTAATTAAATCCAATTAATGATAAGATTGCTTTAGGTGACCTATGGTACTTTGTAATTAATCGTTTGTAGGCTTATGCCATTTTGAAATTCACCTGTCTTGTACAGGGTATCATACTCTGTAGATATGTAGTTTTCAGTTATATGTATTTAAATATAGCTTCACTACTGTATTATACAGGGTGTCGCAATATGTAGTTTGTATATACATATTTTGTTAAATGTGTGTACTTGACAATTTTGTTATATATACAACTACATTTATGATTTATGTTATATAAACATTGTTATAATCTGTTTTTACCATAGGCATTGTACATTATCATTTTAGTACCTTATGTTATGAAACATTTTATTAGTGTATTGACATCTTCTATCTTAATTGCCATTTTTAAATTTAACTAGAATTTAATATTAGTTATTTAAACATATCTTTATATTTCATCTCACTTCCTAGTTCTTCACTTTCAAGTTTAAAATGCAAGTACATTACCATTCTAATAACAGTCCTTAACTTTATGCATAAAAGATGAAATCTAAGAAAATGAACTTTTTTTTTGGCCTATTTTTTTAAAATAAGAGGAAAATATTCTAAATATTTTTCTTTTCAGAAACAAATATATTTTTTTTTTATATTTAATACAATATTTATGAATATGAAATGTTGATAACTGTTAATGTTCATCTCACGAAGTGTTCCTTCTTTTGACGGTTAAGATTAATTAGCTGTCATCATCAGTTATACGAAACTTTTTCAATTGATCACCTTTGGCCTTTTTAATATACCCTCCCACACAGTTGCATTTAATTTTTTATTTTGATTCTTTAAGTTATATAATACTATATATGTATATATATTTTGTGGTTGGGTCCATTGCTCTTTGGTTCAGTGTCGACCAATCAGAATTTAGCAGACGAATTTTGCTTCTGGATGTTTGAAGTTTTCGGTAATTGCTGGCCAACTACTACTATTCAGGTTGAAACTTTGTTTGGTCAACAAGTGTCTCGAATGATTTTCACTTGTTACACTACAGTTTGTTTATTTTAAAAGGGAAAAAAAAGTGTACAGTACTATAATGTGGCCGTAGGATTTTGTGGCTTGTTCAAAGATCATGTGAAGATAACAAAAGTGTACAGGTTTTGATAGGAAGATCCCAACTGTCAAAGTGTTTGTTTTTTTGAGGATTTTTTTTTTATATTTTATTTTTAATTTAATTTTATTTTTTGAATATGGTTTATCATCAATAGTGATTTTAATTTTGATCGGATTTTGATTTTGTGAAATTTTTGTGTTTTGTGATGAAATAGACATCAAGGAGATCAGAAATTGATGCATCGTAATTGTGATATTTCATGAATTATTTGGGATTTAAAACAGTGATTTATATATACATATAGATATATACAGTAAGTATATGATTAGTGTTGATTTTTAATAATTATCTACATGTGTGATCGGCTTATGAAAGTTCCTCCTGATCAGCGTCTGCTACTTCGCAGGTGAGTTGTTCATTTTTTTTGACAACCCATACAAAGTTTATGTAGATATTTTTAATTGAAAGATTAATTATGTAGATTTTAAATACAAGTCTACATTTTATTAGTAAGTTGAGTAGGCTAGATACATAAAAACTACAATGTGTACATTGTTACAACTGACATTTCAAAAGCGTTCGACTGTATTTCACTGTTTTTGGGTCTCACCTTAAAATTATTAGCGAAGAATTTTTTTGTTTGATCCAACAAACCTGCACATAAAGACAAGTTGTGTAGATGACACTTTTAATGTTAAAGATGCTGTCTATTTTATATTTATGATTATAACATGATTTAAAATCTGACTTGACTTGGAATGTGTGTTGACTTTCTGGTGATGTTAATCATGGTGGTTGACTAAACTTTTTAGCATGGAAATGTTTTGGGTATGCTAAAAAGGTGGCCATCTGCCTTTGAAAATAGAAACATGTTTTGTCTCTGAAATGATTCACTGGCATCATTTCTTATGTTTCTGGTTTAGTATTGTTAGACAAAAATAATTTTGATGATTCGTTCCTAAACTTGAAAAAGTACTGAAAACACGAATATGTTTTAATGATATAGATTATAGAGGGAGTCCTCCATTTATGCGATTTTGTTAATATGCGAGGTAAATTATTTTAGTTATATCCAAGGAAGGATATCGATTGCTCGTTATATCCAAGAAAGGTTCGTTATTTTGCGGTTTTGTGCGGTGGGTGCACAAGTGACTAGATGCTGAGGTTTTTCTACTTCATGGAAACTCGATATATGCGATTTAGCAAGTTTAATTTCATACGCATTTTGCTATTATGAGATCTTATGACGTTTTTTCACTTCGTGGGAAATTTGATATATGGGATTTTGCTGTCACACGATTTAGTTCTTATGCGATTTTGTTACCACAAATTTTGCGATTTTATGACTTTGTACACTAGCGACTAATGCTGAAGTTTTTTTCGCTTCAAGAATTCGATATATGCGACTTTGCTATGAAACGATTTTGCTATCATATGACTTTGCTATCACGCGATTTTGTCATCATACGATTTTGCTATTACTGTATGCGATTCGGGGTGGTGCACATGTTTATACGAAGGAAATGCTGACTAAGAATTATTTTATTATATATATATATATATTTTTGTCTCCTGCGAATCCTGTTTAAAGAATGACAATATTTTTTATTTATATCCTGATGCCAAGAATCGGTTTTTCCCATTAGATTTGTGTTGTCATACTTTGGCAAATGTCAAAAATGCGTGTTGTCGTGTAGGTTGGAATAAAGTCGTATTGGTTATGTACGTGAGATATTTTTTTTTGTGTGTGTGTAATACATTACTACATTAGCCTAAATTATTAGTAGGTGCAAGTAGTTTATAATAAGTAGGTACAAGAAATGGATTTTGAAATATTTCCTGGAGATTATCCACGCCATTGTTTTTTTCTTCTTATTACTATTCACCGTTGTTCTCAATCAAGAGAGCAAGAAATTAATTCAATAGGCTATTTCACTTGTAGTCCAAGGCTTAGTAGGAATAGGGTTAATTACTTTTAACGGCAAATAAACCATCCTTTGGCATTAACGATACGTACAGGGTGTAATAAATTGCTGATGATTACAAAAATTGGGTTCTCAAGATATATTATTTTTAAATTTTGTTTTTTGTTTTTTAAGAAAATGAATTTGATACGTGGAAGTCAGTTGGAAAAGATTCCAGATTATGAATATAAAAAAAAATATAAAGATTTGTATGGTCATGCATTGCACATGTGTAAAGAGAGTGTAAAGGTCATAGTTTGTATTGGAAAGTGGAAATTTTATTTATTGAACTTTTTTTGGTGTTCTGCCTTGACCTTGATGGTTTCCATGTTTGAAGAATGTGCGAGAAAGTAAATTTCGTACTTTTATGTTATATAGAGGTTTTTCCAAAAATCTGATTTGTAGTCAAAGAATATTGTATGGTACTTTAAAATGAACAATTTGCACAGTCTAAATTTTGCGTTGTATCATATGGTATAGTTTTGATTGCGTTGTATATATTCCATAGTTATTTTCGTGAAGTTTTAAAGAGATGATTTTGAAATCGCATACCCAAATAAATCGAAAATTGCAAAAAAAAATCAAAAATAAAATTACTCAAAACTCGCATAAATCAAATATCGAATTGCTCAACGATCGCAGAAATTTAAAATCGCATGAATCAAAAATGGTTTTTTTGCATTATGTATGTACGTATAGTATATCTGTATATGATGGTATATTGAGAGTATGCTTACTTAAAAGGCATTTATAATGTACCGGGTACTCGTTTATAAATAAGAGATCTTTAAAAAAATCTGTATGTATTTCAAATAATTGTACTTTTAAAATGAGCAATTATGTACTTGCAAACTTTGCGTGATACAGGCTAATTCTGGTTGTGCATTGTGTGGTATATATTTTATGGTGATTTTGGTTAAGTTGAAGGAGATGACATTGAGAAAAAAACGAATTCTTGAAATGTGCGAAAAGTTAATTTCGTACTTTTCTTATACATAAGAGATTTTCCAAAATCTGCGTTGTATTTCATTGTACTGTTCTTTGAAATGAGTAATTTGTACTAGCAAACTCTGCGTTGTATTGGTATGGTATAATTCAGAATTGTGCGTTTGTGTGGTAAATTCCATTTTGGAACATTCATGCTCAACAGCAATGTCCATAAGAATAAAGAAGGTGATCTTGCATCACCTTGTTTGTACACGAGTATTGATTATACAGTATTGCTATTGATTTTTTACTTAGCACGATATGATAACAAATATTCGAGTTACCATAGCAACCTAAAATATCCAAACACCCGGATCAGACACATAGTATCAAGTTTAGTTTGTTACTTGGCAGACTTTGTTACTTGGCAGACAGAATTTGTTCCATTGTGGAAAACGTAATTTTGGTCAAACTAGGTTAATTTTGAACAACATTTAGGGGTCGCAACTGAGATCTGAAAAATCGCGTCTCAATGCTACCTATCTTTCAAACTATAGAAGCGACCTCTAAATGTCATCTAAAATGGACCAAATTTTGGGAGTATTCTTTCTATTTTTTTAAATATTGGAACAAAATAGGCTGGTGCCTCTATTAAAAAAATAAAACTTTTTGTTTTTCTCCTTCCTGTGTGTCAAACCAACGTTTCCAACGCTGGTAGCGACCTCGAAAATTTCATCTGAAATTCACCAAATTCTAGGAATAGTACTTTTGTTTAATATTGGAGAAAGTGGTGTCTTCAGCTCAATAGAAAACTTTTGTTTTTATCCCTTATCATAAGGACCACACTAGCCTACAGTTTTGTTTGTCACTTGGCAGACGATACTTAAAGCTTATATTCTGACATAACAACTCATTCCAAGAGTTTGAAAAGATGTAGTGTGTTGATTAAACTTGTCCTGTTTACGGAACACTAGCCTCCGTTCAATTGGTTGCTATTTGTTTTGTCCAGTTTTGACGTTTCTAAAGGAAGAAGTAGCCAGAACAACTTCACTGACCTAGATTGGGCTTTGGGGATGACACTTCCGCTTCTTTCATTATTAATTCAGTAATACCTAGAAATAACAACCACACCTTTTAGACAAAAGATCTGAATATTAATTGCTTTGTAGTCATGTAGAGTAACTTGAGTCTTTGGTTTTGAAACGTTTCAGACATTTCTGTTTGTCAAGATATTTCAATTTAAGAATGCAAACCATTTCACACTATACTGCCACACTTTTGAACACCCTGTATATATTTACAAATCTTGTTGTATTTTGTTGTACATTTCCAAAATATATGGTAAAGGAGGAAAAAATGGGTGTTACAACAAAATTTGTATATGTACAGGGTGTCCAATAAGTGTGGAACTATGGTTCAAAATGGCTTGTATTCTTGTATTCATCAACAAATTCTGATGACAACAAAATTTGTATATATATATATATACAGGGTGTCCAAAGTGTAAAACTGTAGTGCAAAAATAGTTTGTAGTCTTGTACTGATTACAATTACAACACAATTTGTGCCGGGTGTTCAACAGGTAAAGCATATTGTGCAAAATGGTTTGTTGTCTTGTATTCACCAACTGATTCCGGTTACAACAAAATTTGTACAGTATATGCACAGCATGTCCAAAGTGTGGAACTAGAGTTCAAAATGGCTTGTAGGTCTTGTATTCAACAAATGATGATGTTACCAATGATTGGTAGTGGAATCCTATTGGTTCCAGACTTACCGGACGCACTGTGGATATTAATATCCGATACATGACGTAATGGTGATTTCAAAGAAAAGTACTATTACATTTGTGGGGAATAGTCAATTCATGGCCGTGACAATGAAACTTGTGAAATTCGTTTATTAAAGTAACATCCTTTTTCGAAGTAGTTTACGATTGGCTGTCTCGACTTTTGCTTTCATTTATTTTTCAAAGATATTTTCCGCTCCATAGAATGATGTGTAGGAAAATCCTTGTCGACGTTTCCGCTACCTGGATTGGTTTCTTATCACTGCGTTTTATTCGTTCCTGTTGTTGCCGATTCCGCTATAAAAAGCAATCCTAGTGTCTATTTTTTTTTCTGGTTATGTTTACTAACAATTCTTGTAAATCATTGGTGTACGATAAGCAGTCGGTGACAGTGAAAGTCCATAGGTAAGACGGTCGACATCATCCAACACCACTTTTTTTTTGTACCTGAAATGTCTTTTTTTTTTAGATATTATGTCAATGGATGTCAGATGTGGTTTAAAATTATAATATTTTTTTTTTGTAATTAATGTTTATTGCAGATGTTGTAGACAAAAATTTCCTCAATTAATGTATTTTATTTTTGTTTTGTTTTTTATAGGCGAACCCGATCACTTAATGCTCCAAGTCCGATTCAACAGTTCGGGCCCTGTGGTCGCATTATGAAAAATTCGGCTATGGTGATGTAAGTAAACAAAAGTATATATATATATATATATTTCGTATTAATTTAAGGGTTTGATCATTGATGATAGTACTACTAAGTATTGCTTATAAAAGTTGGAGCTGTTTGTTTGAACTGTGAAGGAATCATACACAATACATCGTGTTGTGTCACAAAATTATAAAACGTTGCTTTTGTTGTCACAAAATTGAGTAACTTGTGAACTTATGCAAATTAAGCAAAAAATATTGTAACTACATTATTTACTTTGTGCTAATATTTCATATTTTAGTTGTACAAGTTGTTGGTAGTGTATCTATACAGGGTGGTCCATAAGCTAAGCATGTGTAACGAATCAGCACCATAAGTATATTTTTTGTTATTAGTAGTGCTATAGATTGGGATTTTTATATGGGATGTTCCCTAGTCCTGGAATCGTACATCATTCTTGAATTGGTGTACACGTTACTTAGAATGTATAGAATCTAGATATTCTATGAAACGCCTGGCCTCTTGCACCAAAGCATGAAATAACGTCTTGTATCGATAAATTTAGAAGTTAAAGTAAGGTTAGGTACAAAATTTCTGTAAAATAAATTGAAAGCTTAAATTTAAGCTTAAATGTAAATTTTTGCTGTCATTAACTATTTCAATGCAAATTTCATACATTGCTGAAACCAGGTTTTGCAGTCTTTGGATTCTCTTACATATCATCAATTGGTAGATACATTGTATGTCACTGTGTTCAAGAAATGTATCTACTATTATGATTGGTACATTAATTCAAAAAATGATGTATAATTCTCGACTTAGAAGACAACCTGTATATTAATTGTAGTCTATTTTATCAGCATACATAACCAAAAGAAAACTCACTTTTCTAGTGTTTATATTTGATGTGATTGTAGTGTTTATCCATATAGGAAATTGATATGTCTCATGATGTCCGACTCATGAGACACCCTGTATATTATGTTTCGGTACAATGTATTGACTCATTCGAGGATTGGGAAAGTTGCGTTTAATGTATTTAATGTAAAACTTTAATTTCCTTTAAGTAGACGTAATTCAACCACTACTTCCTCTCAGTCGTCTATGTGGAAATTTCATATTTCACGACAAATCTCACCTTAAAACCACAGTGTGTGGTTTTGTACAACCATTACTAAGTACTTATAACTGACAAAATTCAAGGACAGTAATTTTTATCTGCATTATGATGATGATGATGTTGGTGATTTTAAAATAGTTCCGCAGTGATAAATAACGATGTTGCAAAATCGTGTGTTTGCCTTATTCTGAACAACACTTGATACAAGGATCAACATTGTGTTCACAATATACTGTTATACATAATCATCGATATCTACTTATAAACTATCTTGATGCGTATTATAGCTTGATGTAATATAGGTGATGTATAGAATCTAGGCGTTCTATACAATGCCGAGCCTCTTTTGGCAAAGTAAATAAAACTTGTATACAACTGTTTAGGTTAGGTACCTTAGCTCAGATTTAGGCCTAACTTTAAACTTAAACCTAAATTCTTGTTTACTGTAAGTATTTCAATGCTAATTTTATTGCCTAAATCCATTCCTGGATTCTATACATTACCGGTAACTTATGTACAATCTTACATTGTTGATGCATCATATTGTACATATATGTACATTCATATATACACCCTTTATTTTGAAATCAATTAAAATTGTGTGTTTCATGTAGACAGTCATGTTTATCAAAGAATTATTTAGCTTATTTAACTTAGATAAAACTTATGAAATGAGAGTGATATTTCATGAAAACTAGGTGAAACTAAACACAATTCATAAACATTAAATTTTTTTGATGACATTAGAAAAAAAAAACATGAAACTTTTAATATAAAACGTAAATAAGTTGTAATAATAAAAGGGTGTTCTATTTTAATGTTAGTTATATTATGTTAAATTGAAGGGCTTCGGACAATAATGAACCACATTCTTGAAATTGTTCAGGAGAGCCGTTTTTCTGGTGAGAAATTCTATAAAGTACCATACTGAGCAACAAGGGGATTTTCTATACTGCCATTTTCTGGAAAAATTCAGGAAGTGGCAAAGTAACAAGGTAGAAACAGTACTGAGGGCCAGTTTGATGTAAGAATGTCATTTTTGAAGCAAAAATGTGGCATATCATTATCATCATATTGTCCAGAGCCCTTCAATTGTATATAAACTGACCGTTGTTACATTTAGGGATACGCGAACCAGGTTTGTGGGAGGGCCTGCACGTTTGACATGTTTGCATTAGTTTATATGATATGGAAATTTTAATATAATTCTTAAGTTTTTTATATTAAAAAGATGTTCTATTCTTATTGTTAGTAATATTTTGTTAAATTGTATGTAAATGAACGTTCAACTTAAGTGTTTGGCGAGCCAATTTGCAGGCGTGTGTTTGAGTTGTCTGTATCAGTTTATATCTTAATGAGATAACTAATGTTCATTCTGCTGATAGTGCATGTTAAATGACACGGGATTGTTGCCGTGGTTCCACATGTTGATTCTTGGTCACATTGAACACATGATCGGTACTGAACGTTGCCACCAGGAGGATTATTGCAACAGTTGTTGTGGGCGGGCAGCGGTTGCACCGCATGCCTTGTGCTTGTGGTGCGTGCATACACAGTTTGACGAGCTTGCGCTGAAGCATGGCACTCACATCAAGAAGTTGTAACCCGAAAGAAGCTATCGGCGTACTCGTACATAGTTGTCATTGTGTCGAGGAACGGTTGTCGTACCACCGCCTGCAAATGCATAAACATTACTGCCTCGTGGTTTGATTTCCAGTCCATTGACTTTTTTTGTGTGGTGCGGAAAAAAAGAATGGTCTGCTAGTTTGAATCGTCTTTGGAAATTTCCCTTTTGGCATGCAGCGCTGTGATGATGTAAAGTTGGGAAGACCGTGCGATTCTAGAGCGAATTCCAAGAACAGAGGACGAATTATCAAAAAAATACACCAACCGTATTGGCTCATCGAAACCATGAGGTCTGTTAAGTTGTCTTGGGGTTAATTTTTTTAAGTCCGTTTATTTTGTTTTTTTCGGGTAAAATGAACGTTTATGCCTAAATCATGGAGGTAGAAGTTACGCTCATCGTCTACATGCTTACATGGTTAAATGAACTATTCAGGTGAGTATTTGGTCATAGTCGACCATGTATCAGGAGCACTGGCGGATTCATGGGGGTGGTTTAGGGGGTTCAACCCTCCCAGGAAAAAAGTGACAAAAACGGCTAAATTGTGCATTTTTTGGGTCTAAACACTCCAAAACATTCGTTTGGAGCTTGATTTTCCATGAAAACAAGGTAATTTCTATACATATTCGTCATTAAATTTCAGGTGAACCCAACCCCTCTTAAAAGTTCACCACTGATGAGAAATTTTGTTTGCCGATTTACTCTCGTGAAACACGGCTGTTGACTTATAAGCAGGATGTAAAAATACATATCTTGAATTGTAATCAGTGGTATAATTATAGCCGACATAATCAATATTAAATGTGAAGAAAACTCAATATTGGTTTCCAAGGTTCAGAAACCATAATTGTGGGGACGAGAATTCAGGCATGTCAAACTATGGTCACTATGCGGCTTGGAGAGAGCTACACTTGTGACCTACCATATTACAAACCCACTGTGACCTACCAACTCTTAGGTTCACCTTTTCATATAATATAATACAAAAATAAGTAGAAGTAATTCAAGGGCCTGGTGTTAAGTAACGTTTTTAAAATTTTGAGGAGATCAAATTTTCAAGATCTGAACTTGCCTAGCTTCTTACTTCTTGCACCAATATTTTTGCACATATTGTTGTTTTGCTCAAAATTATGCGTCAGCAAAGTAGAATTGCACCTAACATTTCGAAAATGTTTCTAGGTCATTTTTTGTCAAAAGTACAAACTTTTACACCTTCGATCACAACTTGCTAAAGTGTGTTGTTTATGTTCATAAATTTTGTAAAGACTCAATCTTGGTTTTTTGAAAGTTTGAGAACACAAAATGTTAATCATAATTACCAAAGTCTAACCCCCAAAATTTAGTTTTGAGAATCCTTTTAAGCTAAATTAAGTAGAGATTCTGTTCTTGGTATAGATAGTTAACAAAACCCTGTATATAAAACGCTACATTTCAAAACTTGAAATATTGAATACAAAATAAAATACAAAATTCTTGCTGTAGCCTGGAGTGGAACGAAAAATCTCTCAAAAATGCCCCAATCATAATATCTAGTTATTATAATAAAAACAATTATAATCGTTGGTCAGTATGGTGAAAATTAATTTCTCATGTGCTTATGTATGTACAGGGTGGTTTTTTTCTAGGAAATCCTGCAAAGTTATTGAGGAATATGTTTTGGTTTCTCATAGGATTTCTTATAGCATTAGAATGCTGCTAGTATGCTATAGAATATTGGGCTTGATATAGTATTTCTGATAGCTAGAGAAACCACCCTAATAGTTATAGTACAAAAAGTCTCATATGACATGTGGATCAAAATTATTGTTTGACGTTCAAAACACGGTTGGGAACATTCTAGTTACTGTATGTGTTGAAGCAAACTTATTTTTTGTTTGTTTACATTCAAAATCATTTGTTTTGACAGAATTTTCCCCACCCATTGACCAACAAAACTGTCACTTGTTTTTGACTTGTCAAATGAGTGAAAATAAAAAAATAAGACATGCCAAAAACACAATTTCGCAAAACTTTACAAGTCTACCAGGAAGCAGCAGTAGTAGTAGCAGAGTTTTTACAACGGATTTTGAAATATTTAGCTTTTGTAATAATGTGTACAGGATGTTCGACTTATTATTTTTTTTCCTTAACAATGAAAATATATTTTTTTTTTCCTAAATTTTTGTTTGAAAAGTACAAATTTTATTGCTTTATATAGCTACTTCATGATAAGTGCTATTTTGTTTCACGTTTACAGGTCATGACATATATATCAACACCATCATCATCATCATCATCATCATCGCGTGTAATCGATAACCCAGTGCATGCTGTGTTGGTTTTTCACTCATAGTAAAATAAAGGACTAGGAAAAAAAATATATTTCCTAATGATCATAAAATAAAACTTAAGTAGGTTGTGACCTACGTTGTGATTGGCACGAGTTTCGATGGCAACTAGTATTGAGTAAAAATGAGAAGCACAGGAAGCTGGTGCTCAAATATTGAAAGCAATTGCTAATAAAATTGATCGGATGAGAAACCAGTGCCTTTGGTAGAAAACAAAAGTAGTAATTTGAGTTGTCATTTTGATGGTATTTAAGATCTACATTCAATACAGCAGTTTAATGATCGAACTTGGAACTCCTTTAGAAAAATGTATACATTTATAAAGCACAACATTTGAAAAAGCCAATTCATGCTACTAGATGACTCTTCTACGGAATTTTATCATCGGTGATGATGATGATGATGATGCCAGTGGCAACTTTATCTCTATGATTATCGCGTTATGTAAAAGTAAGAATTTTGCAGTTGGTAATTACAGAGTTAAAAGTTTTGTGCAAAAGTCTAAAAAAAGTCTAGGAAATATCTTGAAATGTTTGTGCAATGGTTGACACAGCCAGTTTTTGTCAAAAATACAAAGTTTTACTTTTTTCCAAGAACTTGTGAAAAGAACTCTGAATTGTACTTTTAACATAATATTGAAGATTCAGGTTCTGGGCCCAGGTTGGGTTGGAAAAGACATGTTTGGTTTTTTACCACCCACTTAGTTTAATTTTATATCTATTAAAATAGTAAGGGGTATTCCTAAAAGATTGCAAGTCAAATTTTAACTATGCATCAAAACAAAGCAAAAAGCCCATATAAACGTGGGTCTGGGAATGCTTCCATTCTGAGATAACATAGGGTGAAGTCACCTAATTGCATCGAGCTATGGCTGTATGCAGTTTCGGATCCATGTTTATATGGGTTGTTTGCTTTGTTTTGATGCTTAGCATGTGTTGTTAAAATTTGAGTAGACATTTTAGGAACACCCTGTGTATAGTTCAGTATTTCATGTAACAAAATATATACAATTTACAATATTTATATAAAAACACGTTTTTTTATTATGTCACAATTTGTTTCAAGTTCAGAATGTAACTTGCATATTTTTCTGCATGTCATGAAAAATATGCAAGTGCATGTTCATTGTGTTTAGTTTAATCAATTTCCACGAAATTCACTTTTGTATGCTTATCAAAGTTAAGTTTAGTACAGATATCACACTTGAAAAATAAAGGTGAAGGATGACTGTGTACTGTATCTATATGTATAAAACGCTTAGGTATTGTGTACAATACCGGTCATGTGGTAGGGTCTCTGTTGGCTGATTGGTCGAAACACAATGGCTGACTTGGCAAGATTTGAACTGAAATTCCTGAGTATAGTAAATCCTTTTTATTTAACGGTACACAGTTCTATGGACTGTTTGTAAACCCTGTTTTAGAACTGTACAAAAATGTTCATAAAACTAGTGACCCTTGATATGTAATGGTGCAAATGAATTGGTGCGGAATTGCTTACGAAACCTAAATGGGCGCCTCCACAGCTTATCGATATTTTGCGATATGTTAGAAAACTGAAAATGTGGCCGTCGGAACAAAATGAGCTTGAAATGCTCTTAATAGACAGAATATAATAGTTTCGTTGTTTGCCTTTTGGTTAGAACATATTAATGTAACATTGACGTAATATAAAATAAGCACATTATGTTGTGTAACAACGAAATTGTACTACTTAGTTTGCATAATCTAGAAAATTCTAATTCCATACAATTTAAGTAAGATGCTCGAAATTGCCGTCGTATTTCATGTTAACACTTTGTAGTACTATCATCGATGACCATTCGTTTAGTATACAGTATATATGATATACAGAGTGTTTCTGAAAGTTTCTAATCGTAATTTTAACAACAAAGGAAAAAAAGTCCATATAAACATGGGTCTGAAAATGTCTACTCATTTGCATACTTACAGTGAGTGTGAGACAATCGGCCTCTGCATTTATGTGACTTCACTCTTGTGTTATCTCAGAAGGGATAGCATTTCAAGACCCATGTTTATATGGATTGTTTGCTTTGTTTTGAAGTGTAGCATCTGTGGTTAAAATTTTGGCCGGACCTTTCGGGCGACTGAAACAAACACCCTGTATAGCAAAAATGATGCTTATTTTTGTTATATGCTTTGTTTTTTAATGTTTTTGTAATGAATTTTGCAGGACCATACAGGATCCAGCCAGTCAGCGTCTCAACTGGTACAAGCCACCGATGATCGTGTTGGTGATCAAAAAAGTACGAGACGCTGCTGTGATTCAACCCTTCATCGACTTGGTGAAATGGCTCGTGATGGTAGGCAACGTCATCGTCTTAATGCAGGCGTCTCGAAAAATGGCATTGAATAATCGTTTTAAATTACACATTTGGGTTGCTTTTGTTTACAGGAAAGACGGATGGTGGTGTTTGTAGAACATGCCATTATGGAAGATCCGGTGTTATCCAACAACCAGTCGTTTCTACCTGTCAAGGAAAAGCTTATGACCTTCAGAGAAGGTGATATAATATGTGTTGCATATTAAGAAAACATGACAAAGTCGTGTTTAAGACCATTTTGTTGTTATGTTTCATAACCTTTAATTTGTGTTTTTTTGCAGGTAAGGATGATCTCACCGATAAAATCGACTTCATTATCTGTCTCGGCGGAGACGGAACATTACTATATGCTTCTTCACTTTTTCAAGTGAGTTCCGATTTGGATACGAAACATATTTTTTTTTTTACACCCTTTATATTAGTGTGAGTTGTGATGAGTGCTGGACATTAAAAGAATGGGAGTTTCACTTGTGAGTTTAGGTATATACAGGGTGTTTCTGAAAGGTCTGACCAACTCTCAGATGTTACGTATCAAAACAAAAGCAGAAAGTCCATGTCAACATGGGTCAACTCTGGATTTGCTGAACTTATTGGACAACGATATGACTCACCCTGGGTTATTTCCAAATGGAACCACTTCCAGACCCATGTTTATATGGTGTGTTTGCATTGTTTTGATACATGATAACAAGTTGCCAGACGTTTTCAAGAACACCCTGTATACATGACAATATGTAAAATGGGTTCTTAATAATCAATTTTCAATGTAGCCTACTTATTTATTTATTTATTTATTTATTTATTTTTTGGTTAAATGTAATTATAAATATGCAAGAGGCTCGACTGTACGCCCATTCTTAAAATGCAGTTTTCAATGTACTTTTAAACTTAAACTGATGTATTTGTATTTTGTTTATTTAGCAAAGTGTTCCACCTGTGATGGCATTTCACCTAGGTTCCTTAGGATTTTTGACTCCATTTGAATTTGATAATTTCCAAGAACAAGTCACTAACGTACTAGAAGGTGAGTTTTGTTTGTTTGTATTTCTTGGATACCAGGCACCCCTACTGTGTATGTGTTAGCGTACCTGGCAATACATACATATGTTTCTATGATATCTAATCAAACAGTTAACACGCATCAAAACAAAGCAAAAAGTCCATATTAATATGAAATGCGTGCTCGAAGCGATTGAGTCAACAACAGGCCTATGCAATTAGATGAAGTCACGGGAAGCATTTCCGAACCTATGTTTATATGGACTTTTTGCTGTTTTTTAATTTTTGATGTGTAGCATCCATAGTTAAAAGTTGACTATCTTTCAAGAACATCCTGTGTATTGAAATTTACCCTATATAATGTATAGATTAAAAATGTCTTATTATTTCAGGTAACGCAGCCTTAACGTTAAGGAGCAGGCTACGTTGCATCATCTTGCGGAAGAGTGACGAGAAAAACAACAAAGTCACACCACCAACTAATTTACTGGTGAGAAGTCCCTGCTGCTGTTGTAGTATAAAATCATAAGCTAGGAAAAAGAAAATGGCTGGTCGTTAAAAATGGGAAACCGTAATAGTTTTCTTGTCTAGGTATTAAACGAAGTAGTCATCGACCGAGGGCCTTCGCCTTATCTCTCCAACATTGATTTGTTTTTGGATGGGAAGCTTATTACGTCCGTTCAAGGAGATGGTACGATTTTCTCAATTTTGCAAACACTGAACAATGTCGGCTTCTTAGGGCAACGTCGATTGGTTCCGTTTTGTTTTTACTTTAAAGAGGTTTTTGTTTTGGCAGGTTTGATTGTATCCACACCAACAGGCAGCACAGCGTACGCGGTTGCTGCTGGAGCATCCATGATTCACCCAAGCGTTCCGGCCATCATGGTTACGCCCATATGTCCGCATTCCTTATCCTTCAGGCCGATTGTTGTTCCAGCTGGAGTCGAATTGAAGGTAAATTAATGAATTATTCAAAGTGTTAACGCTTTGGTACATGTGTCAAATTGTCATCGTTGGATTTCATTTCAACAGTGAACTCATTTTTATTTCATTATTTCATTAAATTGTCTTGATAAAAATTTTATTTTTATCAAAATAGTTTAATAGTAAATAATTTTGTAAAATAGTAAAAAAACAACTAATTTTAATTTGTTATTTATTTTAACATGGAGGATAGTTAGGATAGATAGTAATAATCGGGGTATTGTATGAGTTTTGAATTTGTAATTTTTTTGTCTTAAAATATGTTTTCATGCAATTTTAAGAGATTCGTGATTAACGAATTTGTGCAACAAAATGTCGGTGTAACTTCTAATTCAACTTTGTTATACAACTAATGATATTTAGTGAAATTTTTTTTTTTAGGTTAGCAAATCTAGTTGATATTAAATATTTTTTACTGTATTCACGTACAAGCGGGTTTTGAGCTATGGGGGTCTCCATTTAAAGCCGATCTGTTGATACGAACGAGTCCAAACGACCCGACATTTAAGCCATTAAATACTGATGTGTGTAAAGGAAGTACTTATGTGTTAAGCATTCGCTAGTGGTATGAGGACACCACATGTCTGCGGGTGTAGACACCAGTTTAGATTAGTTTTAAAAAAAATGTATATTTAATGATAAATCTTGCATTGTTAAATTAATCTAAATTGATGTTACACCCATTAGGATAGTTAAAAACAACAATAACAGCCCCATAGTTGTCAGGTGGTGGTGGCTGCTGTTTAGCACATAAGTACCAAAAATAAAGCAAACCACGTCTATAATTCATTCTTAAATACAAAGTTGAGTTGCAAACGTCCATGATAATGAAACTCGTTCGTAACTCCAGGTTCGTCCGTACAAGTTGACCATTTCTAGATAGCTCTTAAAGCAGCTATTTGTTTTAAAACGGCTATCTGTAATTTTTGCAGAGCATTCAGAGAGCATTTTAAACTATTAGTGTGAACAGTTCATTAAAAATGTAAACTTCCCATAGATTATGATATCTCCCGACTCGAGAAATACTGCCTGGATTTCAATGGATGGCAGGAAAAGACAAGAGCTTTTTCACGGCGATAGGTAGGTGGCAGTGAATGCATTTTCAACGTTTGCCACCATGCCACCAGGGTTGCATTTGCACACATACAATTACTCATAAGCATTTTTTTTTTTTTATTATGGCGTTAACGTGTGAACGCTAGCGGAAGTTGTAATCTCGACAGCTATTTGCAGCGAAAGATCGGCGGTCATAGGCGATTCTTTAGTTACTTCAAGGAATCCCATTCCTCGAAGTAGTTTGTTAAGCTTTCACATACAAGCTGTAGTTATTCATAGCATTTGGTTAACTACAGTTTGAATGAAGGTTTTAACGCAGCGGAAATTTTATGAAGCACTTTATGCATATTTTATATTTTTGAGCTTTGTGTTATACCCTTGCAGATTATGTTAAATCCCGATGCGCGCAACACTGCTTGGGTGTCGTTTGATGGCCGACATCAACAAGAGTTACACGTTGGAGACAGGTTGGTTTACCACAATAATCACTCTTAATAGAATTGCAGTGGCTTTCCCGCGATAGTGTACTGCTTTTATTTTTTTTTTGGCGCTGGTCGAAATTAAATTGGTGGTGGTATAACCATGAAATTAGATTTTGTGCCGTAACAGCGATCGACGGTGAGACATCACCTCTTGTTCGTTCCGTTTTCGTTTTTTATTTTTATGTCCCTTGCAACTGCGATAAAGACTGCTAACACTTGTTGAAACGTGTGGTGAAATTTTTTTACAACATTGTCTTCAATCTGTATTGGTTGGTTTTTTTCCTGGTGGCATGGTGTGCACTTTATATTTTTTTAATGTTATGCTTTTTCTGCGGTGCTTCAAATTTCATCTTTGCGATGAGTAAGGTGAACGGTATAAACAAGGTATAAAAGCAGGTGAAGCTACAGAGTAAGTGGTGTAACAAAGGTCCGTTTATATTATTACTACGTAATATATTTTTTTCGATGTAGTGAAAATGCTCGCTTTGTAATGATGTGTGAGCATTACATTTAATAAAACATCACATCAATAGAACAATGTGATGTTTTATTAATGTCAAAAAAAAAAAACAGTTTTTTACACGCCATGTACAGTAGTGGTGTAGTAAATCAGAATATCATCCCTGTGACTGGTAGGCCTATACGATTTGGTAATTATATTGCATATATCTAGGGATATTAATATTAAACCTTTCAATGATGGAAAATTCCTGGTTGAGCATCATGCGATTCTGATCAACCAATGGCTATTGAGGTAATAGATGTGATGCTTCTGTGGTTAATGAGGTCGCAACCATGCATTGCCATTGAAACATTTGGTGAGCACAGTCACTATTGGCACTATTATAATAAAGGCGAGTGCTTCTCACTAGTTATGGAAGCGCCGCCATGTGTGAATATGCCAAGATTGATACTCTTAACTGGAACGAATAGTGCAAATCTTTACTATTGATTTGTGTGTTTTCTTGAAACAAACAAATAAAAAAACAAAACAATTTGAGTTAAAACGATAAATAGCTAAGGAATGTTGTGAAGCAACATGAGTTAAAAAATGAATTTGCAAATGAAAACAAACAAAAACAAACCACTTTTCTATCATTTTTTTATGGGCTATTTACTAGTTAAATATGAATTTAAAATATTTAATTTTGGGACACACTGTATTTATAGTTTTGAATAGAATCCAAGCAGTGCTCCCAAACGAATATACTGAATTTTTATTTGAATAACTATATCGATTTACATTGCTTTAGAAAGACAATAGTGGCAGTCTTCTTTTTAACGTGGACGGGAAAATCCAGTCTGTTGAGCGAAAATATTCTGATAGTATTGATGATAAACGAATAGTGTTGAACAGAAGTCACACTGCAGTGTCGAAATCGCACTGTACAGCGTTGAAATCAAACTGCGCAGTGTTGAAATCGCACTGTGCAGCGTTAAAAATCATGATGTGCCAAATTTCCTTAGAACGGACTAAAATCACATTGTGCAAATTTTTCTTAAAACGAACTGAAATGTCGCACTGCAAATTTTTCTTAAGAACGGACGAGTTACAACTACTTAACTAGCAATAAAAACAATTGGGTTTCTTGGTGTCTCGCTTGGTTCTTGCTTCTGCAGTATTTATAATCAACTAAATGTATAACGATATTAATAAAGGACAATGGTTTTTATGTTTGTTTTTTTTTGTGGATAGTTTGCGAGTAACAACATCAATCTATCCCGTTCCATCGATCTGCGCTCAGGACCAAATTAGCGATTGGTTCGATAGCCTAGCCGAGTGCTTGCATTGGAACGTGCGGAAAAAGCAGAGGCATTTTGACGAATTCTCGGACTTGACTCATTCCTCTAGCAATGATACAATAGACTCTCTAGATCATCACGATCATATTGACAGCTAAGTCAACATCTTGGAAGTATTTTTTTTTTTAAATAATAATAATAATAATACGGGATTTGTTAACAATTTTTGCAATATTCCTTTTTTTTATATATACATACAGTGTAGCAAAACAGAAACTATTTTTAGTTTGTTTGTTTATATTACGATGATTTATACCGCTGTTTTGCTCGAAGATAAAAAAAAACAGACCAATCCATTATTTTCTTTTTCACTGTCCGATCTTCATACGTAAAACATTGTCATTTTACATATGCATTTCTTTTTTACATTTGGATTTTAATATATCATCATGTTAGGATTTAAGTATACCGTATATGAAGTTTTTTTCCATTAATGGGAGTTTAAAAAGAAACATCTTGTGGGGGATATTTTGTTTGTTTTTTTGCTGTGTTTACTGGTGGTTAGGTTATAAATAGTTAAATCGTGCTAGAAGTGATGTAGAAATTTTTTCTTTTTTGTACGTTGTTTGGCAAATGTTAAATGTTCTTGCCGAAGACTGTCCGCCGTTGTCAATTTGTTTTTGTATATAGCCCAGTAAAAAACAAAAAAACGCCAATCATGTGGCACGTATTAAATTTCGATTTGTCTTTGCTCAACTTTGTACATGCACAACTTGATTTGAAAACAGCCTCTTCACATTATACCGTTATGTATAATGAAAAAAAATGTTAAAATGTATAAATATGATTATCGTAAGGTATTCGCTGATACACACTGTTTTTTTTTATATAGAGTGCCTTATTAAAAAATTTAATAATAAAAAAAACGACCTAATGGATCAAGGAATTTCATAAATGTTTGGTTGATTGATCAGGGTATGACTAATAACCAGGATTATCGAGGAACAAAACGACCAGTTCTTGGAATTGTATGTACAGCAAATACATAAATCTGTACTGGTGTCAAAAATTAGCACATCCTCTACAAAAACCTAGACGACTGAGGTTGAAGCTTCAGTTGTACTTGGCCAATCAGGTGCGAAGCATAACATTGATCAATCAGGCATTGGCAATCGTTCAGCATTGGAAGTGATACGTTTCTTGGTCAGTCTCGCCGCTCTATTCAAAACCTAGACTGAGGTAGAAGCCTCAGTTGTATTGGCCAATCAGGTATAGGCAGTCATTCAGCTCTAAGTGGTACGTTTCTAGGTCAATGTCGATTATTGTTGCAACACACTTTCACAGTCTAGGGTTCTGAACATTAGTATAATATGATACAGTAGTACTACTTATTTTAGGCTTTTAGAACGTGTTTTATGTTTTTCACTAATAAATCAACAACAGGGAGCGTTGCAAGTTCACTACTGAAAATTAAGAATTCAATTCTGCCAGTAGGTGGATTAAAATCGTCTTCCCTAAAACAAGTACCAAACTAATGTTTATACGTGGCATTATTTTTGCCAGTTTCTTACTGAACATTTGGAATGCTGTAAATCACTAATGTACGAGGGTTGTTTGAAAAAGTAGTGAGGCTACGTATGAAGGGGTTGTCGCAGCGAATGCAGCATTTTATGAAGTTAACTATCGACATGTAAATCCCACCTCTCAGAACTTGAGGTCCTTAATTGCTGAGATACGTCCTGGTCCTGGAAAACTGGAACGTCGCCGGATTTGACACTGCCATACCTTCGACGGGTTTTGAAACACTAATGACATCTCAAAGGACAAAGTTTCAATGGTGACGACGCTGTCATGAACACTGTTATGCTGTGTTGACCAGGACCAATGGAAGAATTGCATGACACTTTATGAGGACTAGGTAGAGAAATGCTAAAGTGTTATTTGCTTGGGGGCAACCTCTTCATGCTTAGGCTCTACCTTTCAATCAGCCCTCATACATGTAATGCTGTGTGCAGTGAACACATACAGTCCTTCCATTGTAAATGCATATGATTCTATGCACACACACAGTAAAATTACGTAAGCTTCTTGAGCTGAATTTGCATTCAGTTGGAAATGCAAGTATGTTTAAAACCAAACATAATTTAAAAAATATCTTTATTTTTATCTCGGCGTTTCATATAACAATAATAATAATAATAATAATAGTATATAAAATTAGTATTTGTCATTCATTTCCCACAAGCATCAGGTTAAAAATATATATGTATATAGCTGCATTCATAAACTAAGACGTGCACCAAGGTCTATTCGTGAATAGATATGTTGTGTGATTCGAGTTTGGATTAATGAAAATTCGTATTTACGAAACTATTATTACATCACAGACAAGTGTTTGTTTAAATAAGTGTATTCTCTCATTTTATAATATAGCTGTTTTAGGATTTCGTATTTTAACGAGATACGTTAACTAGACAGTATGATAATGTAAAAAAAAACAAAAACATAAAATTATCACGGTTTTTAAAAACTTGTTCATTATAGATTCCCAATTTTCTTCCATGCCTGAAAAAAAAATTACATTAATGTTAAAAAATGTTCTTTACAAAACTTTTCAAACAAGAAAGTGGTCAAATTAATAATATTAACCATTCTACACTAAAAGCTTGGATAATGATAATCTGTGGTTAACATTTGACTAGCCTTTTCAGGAGCACCTTGTATATTTAAAATTCAATAGAGTTTTGGATACCAGCTTTTAATGTAAATGTGAAATTTTGTGTTGTTAATGTTTATTTACCTGTGCTTTAGCTTTGGCCATTTTGGTCCAGTCGGGTAAATCCTGCAACAAAGTTGTGTTTTAGTCAAGCAACAAAATTGGTTCCTTAACTACATTAATCCAGTAACATTGGAATATAGATTTATGTTCTATCATGTTTCTGGTAATATCTTGGATTACGTTTTTGGGATGTACCATGTGGCTTACCATATGGTGCCCGAAGCCCTTGTAAAGCAAAGAGCTATAAATCTTCATACAATACAAAAGATACATGTATCGGTCATGAAATTGTCAGTTATCTTTTAATTCACCCTATATAATTATTGTCTTCAGCTTACATATTTTGTAAATCATCCTTACAGGATTTAAACTTGCTGAACTAAACTGAATCATGGTTCTTGTTTGTTTGTTTTTTTTCATAAATATGTATTTCTTAATATTGAAGGGGTGTATGCACCGCCACCCATTTCAGTTCGTGGAATTTTCAATTTCCATTAGCTAACTACTAGTAAACTAAGAATTATATTGCTGGACCAAGTTGCACAGCACTATGAACCAATCGGGATAACATGCAACCCTGTATTTATCAAATACCACATGATGTAAAATTATCCGTTTTCCCAAATTGAGGTTTTTTTTGACTTCGTTCTCTGTGGTTTAAGACAATCCAAATTTCGGTTGTATGATATTATATTTTAACGTTTGTGCTAAATAAATATTTAGATTAACCATTCTTGTAAAGTTACTCTTTTAATGTATAGTATTGGACATTGGAAGAAAAATCCATAAATTTATATTCCAACAGTACCAGACTTGTAGTTACAACATCACCGAATAGTTACTTTGTAACTATTCGGGATTTACCTCATTTTCTTCATCGTTGATTTCATCGTAATCCTGATTTGAATCGCAATCTTGCATCTTTGTGAAATTACT
Organism: Cryptops parisi; assembly: GCA_034695005.1. NCBI lineage: Eukaryota > Metazoa > Arthropoda > Chilopoda > Scolopendromorpha > Cryptopidae > Cryptops > Cryptops parisi. Next base: position 49,149 of record JAQIWH010000151.1, read on the forward strand.
CGATTGGTTGTCACTTCCCCATTCGTAGCTGTCGCACGCTAACTGGACCTCTTGTCGCATCGCTTCGGTCGTTTCGATGATTTCGGAAAGTTCCTTTTCGCACTTGGCGATTTTGGTTCGAATGTTGGCACATTCTTTATCTATCCTAGGATTAAAGATGAAAGATGTAATGCCCGCATTTCTTGGCTAAACCACAAAAAGTTGTCGGGTGCTAACCTTTTTCGGTCATCGTCCATTCGTCGTGCGTCTTCAGCATTGCGAATCAATCTGCCTCGGTACCTTTCGGAAATGTTGCCTTTGGATGCTTCTTTCACCTCCAGTTGGTCTTTCAAAGATTGGATTTTCTTTTCAGTTTCTTCGCGAGACATCTCCAGGCGGGCTATCATCTCGAGTTTATGTCGTAATCTCAGTTTGGCTAGGAAGGGGTTCGAAGTAGACGAAAGTACCTTCTTCTCTTCGTCTTGTTCTATGTAACGACCTGAAAGATTATGGACATTCTTTGAAAAGTGCTAAAAGTGAGGCCATGTACATGTGGGGTGGGGGAGGTAGTACCCCTTAATTCAGAAGGACATTTTTAGTAGTACTTATATGTATATGTTTACAGTAATACCCGAAATAATTAAAACCAGTGTTTTCTAGTCAAAACTAGATTAAGCAAAGCACTTTGGTTAATACTACTTTTACCTAAACAAAATTGGGAAACTTCACAAAGTTTATTAGTAAATGTTAGTATTAACTAAAAATATTTCAGTTAATACTCGTTCTCATTAAACTAACCTAATATAATCATAACTAGGTTTGATTAGGTTAGGTTAGCTTAAACAATGCTAATTTGGTCAGGTTAGTTTGATTAGATTAGCTTAGGTATTTTAGTTTGGTTACATTAGGTTAGGTAAGTTTAAATTAATTAGGGTATTTTAGTTCAGGTTAGGTTAGGGAGAACAAATATTAACTTAAAATTAGTTAATACTAGCTTCTAGCATTTACTAACAAACTTTATTAATCTTTCAGCTTTATTAATCTGTATTTCAGCATTGAATCTATTACAGCCGAGCGGACCAATTACGGATCGCGCATACTCACTTGCTTTTCCATAGTCTATGGAAAAACACATGAGTATGCGCGATCCCTGATTGGTCTGCTCGGCTGTAATAGATTCAACACTGAAATATGAGAGTGACTTCGAGTATAGATAGAAGTGGTATTAACCAAAGTGCTCTGCTTAACCTAGTTTGGACTAGGAAAAACGGTTTCAACTGATTTCGGGTATTGGTGTTTCTAACCATGGATGTATAGTACATCTTTGATGTATCCCAGTTTTTATTATTTTTTATAATCCCGTATTTTATATTGAATCATAATTTTAACCACAGTTTTTGTATCCACAGTAGTACTTTTCAGGACTGTAATCCCCACAAATAAGGGAAGGTTGAGGATATGCACCATAATTTTTTTTTACGGTTTTGATTACTAATCTTACCTAACCAACAAACAACATCTGCATATTTGGCTTCCATTTTCTCCAATGTATTTTTAAACTCGGAACTGGGTGATTGTTTGTCTTCAACTGACAATGTGGTTGAGCTCTGAAACAATACAAAAAAAAAAATTAGGTATAAATTTGATCATTGGCTATATCTTGTGTCAACTAACTGATAAAACTTCTTGAATGACTGTAAACAATTAGTCGATGCAACATGATTGATTTTCAGATGATATTTCTGATAACGTGCATATCTTTTGTTTTGTTTGTTTTTTGTCAGAAACGTTACTATGACACACCATTTACTTTGGTTTGGTATAACTTTGGAACATTACAATATTTAGGCAGCATTGTGAAATGGTTCAACCATGGACATACACAGTGTAGAATGATAACTTTCACATGTTGTTAAACTCATTAGCATTTACATGCTTGGCATGTCTGAGTTTTGCTGGAACGGGAAACTCCAAACATGACATCCGGCAATAGCATGTATATAGGAGATGTTCAATTTATCCGATGGTTGTGTTCAGTATAAACTTGGCAAAAAAATTATATTCAGTCACTTGTGCACCACAGTACAAAATCGCACAATAGCACAATTTTCTTTAGGGGCAATTCCATGGTAATGTCAACCCAAAACGCCTTATTTTTTCAAAGAAAACAAATTTGATGTTGTTACATATCAAAATTGTATTAATTAATTATTATTACCAATTATTATGTGTAAGGTTGGCACTTGTATAATAATTTGAATATCATTTTAATGAGAAGTTTGGCTACCATCTCGACAACATTTGCCTGAGTTTAGTTACCCCTAGTTTGCAGGTTAGGTTAGTATTATTATGTTAGTCACAGTACACATTTTTGAACTTAATGTTTTTTTTTAAAAAATGTAAAGTCCCACTTGACTAATGAAGATTGATTGTAACATACTAATAACACATCTATTCATAAGTAAATGTGAATATAATACAGGTATTTTAGTTTTAGAGAAATACTTGATCAATATGTATATAAACATTCAGAGGTTGCAAATTGGTTATGTTAGTCACAGAACCAAGATAATTACACGGTTCCCATTTGAATTCACCAAAATTAAAAATTCATATTAATTGAAAGGCCTGTGTAAAAGGGTGTTAAGTAACATTTTTGTCAAAAATGACTATTAGGTGCAGTTCAACCTTCCTAACGTATAATTTTGAGCAAAACAATGACACGTGCAAAGATATTAGTGCAAGAGTGTGAAGTAACCCCTAGACAACAAAGCAAGTTCAGATGTGTAAACTCGTTATCCTCGAAATTGTAAAAATGTTACTTAACACCAGGCCCTTAAATTTCGACATTTCAAATATCGGCATCATTGCATGTTTAAATTACCCTGTAACTTGAGGCCTGTCAACTAAAGTTAACAGATTTTTTTGCAAAACATGTTCATTTTTCTTCTATAAATATACAGTTGACAAGAATTTTGTTTTAATCTCAAATTTGAAGGTGCCAGAACCTTTTGCCTTATTTCTCAAAAACTACATTTTTGGAGTTATTCCACACAACCCAACTCCTCAATTTCAAGATGTTGGACATCATTCACAATAATGCAATTGGTAAACGCACTGTTTTGCATAATTTCGTTCTACTCACCATAATGGAAGAATTGTCATTCAAGCAACTGGAATGATTGCCAGGAAAGTCTTGATGATTGTCGCATTGCTGCGTCGCCAACGATGATGCTGAAGACGAGAACGCCGAACAGTTCTGCGACGAAATGGAAGACGAAGCCAAAGACACTGACGAACGGACTGACGTTTTGGACCAGGCGATACCACCGTTGTTATTTTTCGATTCGTCACGTTTCATCTCCTCGAACAGAGCTCGGATTTCTTTGACCGAAGCCACCTCTTCCTCTTCTACTTCATCGTCCTCTAATCTCGTCGTCTGCGTTCTTTCACTTCCAGGAGACAATGCTGTTGGATGTTGGTCATTGTCGTCTGCTAGCAAATCCGACTGGACGTGATCTTTGGCGACGACCACTGGTTGCTGGATTACTTGGAAAAGGCCGCTCACCCAACGACCAAGGCTTTCAACATCTTCTGGCTAATGGTAATAATAACCACAAAAAAATGAGAGGGAGATTGAGTTGATGGTAGAAAAAGATTGGAAAGGAAGCAGCGCTTGTTATACGACCATTGTGCTATAAACCAAAAAAGCAACATATATTTAATTGCAGTTCTCATCTATTTATAATAGCATTCAACTTTGATGCCATTATGCACAAAGGAAGCTCTTTTGTCTATTCATAAAATAAACTTCCTCTATTGTTTTGGTGGTGGTAAGAAAATCGAAGGCTTTTCTGCTTTCTGTTTTTGTTTTGTTTTTTTGCTTCACCTTGAAGGTATAACTGCGATTGTTTTTTGTTTTTTTTTCGTGATACTGTTGGAAATGATTTATGCGATTCCTTTCTCAAGTTGGTTGAGTTTTTTTTAGTATTTGTTTTTGTATTGTTTACAATGTGGGAAGGGTCATGCTAAATCTTGTTTACAGGTCTTCAGAATGTATCTTTGAAATTTTTTACCAACACGCACCTCAACATCATGAGAAAATTTTAAGGAACTACAGATTTTCTAATACACGACGCATAAGCAGTTTTAATTGTTTTGTGTTTTTAAATTCTTGTACAGGAAGAATCGTAACTCGTGCATCACACAAAATGGTAATATTCTCTTGACATTCAGTAACTAATCAAATGTATGAATTAAATGTAAATAACACACATGTTTTTTAATTTACTCTGTATAGGTAGGGTAAACCAAAAAATCCTTCCAATTTTTTTCTATTATCTCTATTTTTAGTTCACCCTGTATAATGTTTAATTGGTTTTTAGAAAAAAAATTGTAACCTACAGGGGGAATCATAACTCGTGCCTCACACAAAATGACAATCTTCTATAAAATTCAGGAAGTACCTGATACCAGATTTGTATGAAATGGTGTACATGATTTTTAGCTCACTCTGTATATGAGTGTTTTGTTTTTTTACAAATTTTTCTAATGTACAGGGGGAACCATAACTCGTGCAGCATACAAAATGTCGAACTTTTAAGACATTCAGTAAGTAATCAAATGTGCATGTAATGATACACATGATTCAGTTCACTCTGTACATGCATTGTTTTAATTGTTCTTTTAAAAATTCTTGTAATGTACAGGGGAAATCATAATTCGTGCATCACACCAAATGTCGAACAATAACCTAAGAAATGTGTTATGTAATAGTACGCATTAGTTCATCTGTATATGAAGCAATCCAGGCATTGTAGAAAATGATTAGCCTCTTTTGTGGTTAGGTGTTAATTTAGGCTTAATTTTATTTTTAAAGAAAATTTTGTTAACTAACCTAAACAAACTTAAATAAATAATCGTATACAAGATTTGATTTCAATAATTTTTCAAAAGTGTCTATAAACATCTAAATCAGAAACTTATAATATTAAGTCGAGGGAAAACTATATCACGAGCCTGTTCTTTTGAATGCCCAGGTAAATCTATATAATTTTTAAAGTATTCTATAAAATGCCTACGTATTTCTATAGTTTGCTGGTGACGTGCCTATAATAATGCATTTATTTCTTACACAATACAGATTTTTCACATACACTGTGCTATTATGCAAACTCATCATCATCGTGTTCGAACATGGAGTAACGAACCAGTCTTCAGGGTTAAAATAAGAAAAGTATGAAATAACATCTTGTATGTTTTAGGTTGATTTAGTTAACAATATTAAAAAAAAATTGGTAAACTTTGGTTTTAGGTTGGTGGGCGGAGTTTAGATAAAATATTGTTTAGATAAATGGTATATTTTGTATTTTCTAACTAACTTAACCTAACCTAATCTGGTATCTACACCAATAACACTAGGTTAGGTTAGGTAAAAACAACAACAACATTAAAATATACCATTTATGTTAACGTTATTTCTTCTAAACTCTGCCCACCAACCTAAAACCAAAGTTTACCAAAAAATTAAACAAATTAAGCTTAAATTTAAGCTTAACCTAAACTCTTGCAAAATATAACTATTGTTAATTTCATACTTTGCCAAAAGAGGCTACGCATTCTATACAATTTCTCGGCACTCCATATGATCTAGGTATTGTATACAATATCTAGATTATATACATTGTCGGTATACACAAACTAAACTAAACTTATCGTGTCACTCTAAACTTAAGCAATTGTTTTGACCCTTTTAATGAATTTGTGAACTCTCACTTGTGGAAAATGTTAAAAACTCTCATTGTGTTCAGCGCATTAAATCATATTTTAATCTCACACAAATGGCTTTAAAATGATTGCAACTTGAAAAACCAAGCAGATTAGGGTTTTCCCTAGTAGCTGGTACTTTTCATTATTATTACACAAGACATTATTTTAACGTGGAAATGCAGCAATAATTAAAAGATCTTGCACCGCTTTCATTACAATTAGAGCATCATTACACACTATCAACATGAAATCTCAAAAACACACACACACAAAAAAATCTTCAACTTACCGGAAACTGTTGCTCAAGAATGACATTCAATAATGTTAGCACGGTTCCTAACATCTTTCAACGTGTGGTGTTGTAGTAAAAATAGAAAATGCATTTGGGATAAAAAGATGTTTTTTTACGAACCATTCATCTTAAGCATCCGACACTTTGTAAAAGATTATTTGTCAACTGACTCGATCAAGGTGAATGAGGATATAAAAATCGTTTCCGAGAGACGCACATTAAGAAATACATGTTTACTTCGTGATTTGTGCTACGGTCAGTTGAGCCGTATAACGAGTTCACGACTGAATTCATTCCCTCGTAACTCTCTCAGGCGGAAGGAACAGGCTTCTTCAGTCAACATTATATATTTATATATATATATATTTTTTTTGTTCTTTTTCGTTAATGGTTATATATTTTTTTTCTTGAAGGTATAATTAAAAGAAGTTGCGTGTTCTGCTTTGATACCTTTAAAAATGCTGGTTGTGTTTTGTTTTTTTTTTTGGTGTTGTCTTATTTTTAACCCAGAAGACTGGTTCGTTACTCCATGTGCGAACACGATGATGATGAGTTTGCATAATAGTTACAGGACAGGGTGAAATTTGTATAGTGTAAAAGAAAAAATAATTGCATTTTATAGGCAAGTTACTGGTCGAACTATAGAATCTTCTCTAAAATTCTAAGGCATTTTATAGAACGTCTAGACTTTTTGGACTCTTATCAGACTCCTGTTATAGTTCTTCCTCGACTTAATAATGTAAGTTTATGATTTAATAGATGCTTAGACACTTCTGGCAAATTATGAAATAACATCTTGTATACAACTATTGTAGTTGAGTTACTTAAGTTTAAGTTTGGTAAACAACATTTTCTTCAAAAATAAATTTAAGCCTATATTTATTTATTTACACCTAACCTAATATTTAAAAATCTTACCTAACCATTATTTCAATGCTAATTTCATATTTCACTAAAAATAGGACAGACATTTTATGGAATGCTTGAATTCTTTATTTTGCGTTCTTTGGCGTGAAACAACATTACATGTTGTATATAGGTATCAACTCAGTTTAGATATCGGTAGGTAATTTTGCACCAACATTTTAAGCCCAAATTTTACACAAATCCTAAAATTTTTACCTAAGGTAACTTAAGTTATTTCAATTTCATACTTGGCCAATACAGGTCAGACATTCTATAAAATGCCAGAATTCATTACTTTTTTGAAATTTGAATTCTAAGTCTATATAATACGTTATACACGTTCTAGGCAATATATATATACAGTTTATATATAAGAGGCAGTTCCTTTTGACAGAGTATGTAATAACATTTTGTATAGTACAGGTAAGGTTAGTCAACAATGTTTTGTTAACTAACAAAATACATAAAGTTTACATAACTAAAGTACCGGTACCAGTTTAGGGTACTGATACTTTAGTTATGTCGTTATGTGAATCAGAAAAGTATATTATATGTTACAGGCAATGTACATAATCCAGGCATTGTATAAAGAACTAGAAATTGAACACTAAAGGACAGGAAAAAAAACCCCAAAGAAATTGGTTTACTTTTATCAACAACTGGTTTTGCTAATAGAATCACCAAAACACTAGTTCGACTCGAATAATAATTTCAGATTTCATTTTAATTTAAGATTTTTCAGAACTGCAAAGTTTGAGTTTAAGATTACGAGACAAGCGATCTCATACATGCAAAGTTTTCTTACCTCGATGATGATTTTCAATTTCTTATTTTGCACAAGTTTGAATGCCAAAAGACGTCCTGTCTCCCAAGCTGCTGGTTTGACATCGACTCCCAATACATGAAGAGAGCAAATCTGTTGGTTGTTGTTCTGCGATGGGAAGAATCGAATGATATCTTTGGAGATGACACCCCATGTTCGTTTCCAAGTGGCCAAAGGTGTGCATTCAAAGGCAATGTTAACGTAACCTAGGTGTAAACAACTATATCCATTACAAATGCTTTTCAAGAATTCGCTTTATATTCGATACTGCAATTTTCGATTTGGGCGATTTTTGTTACATTGGACGTCTGCGGTTTTCGCTTTATGCGATTTTTGTACTTTATACGAATTTTTTCGATTTACGCGATCTTTGAGTAATAACGTACATTTTTGCAAGTGTTGTTTCGTTTTATGCGAATTTAGATTTGTGCAATCTTTGATTAATTAGACATTCGATTTATGTTGAGTATTTCTGATTTTTTGATTCGATTCGTGCGATTTTTGTCACATTGGACTTATGCGGTTTTCGATTTATGGGTTTTCACTTTATGCGTTTTTATTGGTACATTGGACTATACAGTATATTCTTATAAACGCCTGTGGATGGCAATATACATTCAATTTCCAGCACACAAGCTCGCTAAGAGAAGCTAACAAAGAGTGTAACAAGTACAGTACATTAAAATGCTTTTTGAGGATTACCTATAGTTTTGCTTTATGCGAATTCAGATTTATTCGCTCTTGCAGTAGTAGCCAAGGTTTGATTTAGTCATAATCCAGTGTTGTTTCATTTATTTCCAACCAAAATAAAAATTGATACAACAATAAGACAATAAATGGCACGCTGCTGCTACAACAGCTTTTCTGCAAGTCACTCACATTATGCAGTGAAGTTAGCTTAGATGCTGCATGGTTAATTTATAGATTCATGACAACTATGAACTACAAAAGCTCCACTGAATAGTAAGGGTGTCTTGCAGAGAAGTTGTTGTAGCAGCATCGCGTCTTTTTAATCTCTGTTGGTGTTCGATTCGATTGTTGGAAATAAATGAAACGACACTGGATTATGACAAATCGAACCTTGAGCTCGAACTTCCTATGACTTTGTAGCTACGACTCGTGGTTTTTGGTGTAACAATGCTATTTTCGTGAAAATAATTTCAAGATCAATGAGACTAGCACCATTGTATCGCCCCGACTGTTCTGATCATAGTCCACATGATTATGATCGGCGTATTTGCAATATTAAACGGTATATTCCTTGTCTCATTTGAGAAGCAACACCCTGTATATCAAATAGGCATAAGCTAAAGATTTAAAAATTGTTTTTTTTAAACTTATTTACGGACATAAAGTATCTTGTTTTTTATTATCTTATTCTACTAGTAGGTAACCAGTGCTATAGCACGTGAGGATATTATTTTCTTTGTTTACACTGACGTTGTCATGGTTTTTCTTGCGTGATGCCATGTGTTTTTACTTGTTATCAGGGAACTGTTCTTCCACGGACAGAGAGATAACTTGCTTTTTAAATAATGTTTAAGAACTGAACTCTTTTGTAAATTGCCTACAAAAATTATCCATAATAATCCTGATTTAAATGAAGGGCCTGGTGTAAAAGAGTGGTAAGTAACATTTTTGGTATAAATAAACACCACAGTAGAAGCATTTTCGAATGTGTTAGGTGTGTAATTCTACCTTTCTAAAGCATAATTTTGAGCAAAACAACAAATTGTGAAAAGATATTAGGGCAACTGTCTGTGAAGTAGTCCACAGACAGCAAGTTAAGTTCTGATCCTTAAACGCGATTTTGCTCGGAATTGTAACGATGTTACTTAACACCCTTTTACACTCCAAGCCCTTGAAATGAAACCGAAAATGTAAACTTACTTGCAAAATTGAAATGTGGTAGTGTTGTCAGCGTATTAGTTCTCTTTGGGGTCGAAATCTTTGCATCTTTCACACCATTGGTTGTTTGTGCTGGTTGACCGCGAGGAATTAGCAGAGGTCCAGAGTTCGAAAAAACACCTTTCAACTCTTTAACCGACACGTTTTTGACACTTTCAGCATCTTCGTTCAACAAGTAGCAGCCGTTAGTTTCGCATTTCAGGGGCATGTTATTATTGTTAGCTTGTTCTAGACTAGCCTCGTGATTATTATTATTGTTAATAATCGGCGAATTTGGTTCAAATTCCAATAACTCGATGTCTTGTTGTGGTTCGTCGTTTGGCTCGGAAGTGAGCTTATTATCGAAATGTTCCGGTTTTTTTATTGGACCAGTATATTGTTGCGGCAAATCATGATTGTTGATGTTAATTTTTGCATCAGTGGTGGAAATCAGTTTGTCAGTTTCGTTTGTATGATTTGGGACAAGATCAGCTTTTGATTCGTCAACAGTCTTGGACTGTTCGTCTGATTTGGGATTAATAACTACAGTGTCATGCAATTCATCGTCAATGTCAAGTGATTGGCTCAATTCAGAATTGTCATTTTCATCATCAGATTTATTTTCTACAACGGTTTGAACCAACTCTGTATCGTTGGCAATGCTACTAACATCGGTAACTAGTTGCTCATCGTCTGGTTCGAATACTTCTGCATTGGTAACGTTCTCAGTTTCGGTCTTCACTGTCTCGCAATTGGTAACTGTCTCTTTGGGTGTTGGATCTGCAACGTGAGACAGTTCAAAGTTATTGATCACACCATCATCAATCGGTTCCAAAATACTTTCACTCACACTGTCTCCGACCACAGAACGATCGGTGTCTTGAGGACCTTCAGTTTTACCACAGACTTCGTCGTCAACCAAAGTTTCGACGCTACCTTTCAAGTCGCCGTCAGTTTCTTCATCGTTTATTGCGAGCTGTTTGAACTTCAAACCATCGTGTTCGTCTGTCGTCAAGCAGTCTTCTTCGTTTATTTTCAGCAAATCTTCGATTTCTTTGGATCGTTGCAACTGTGGCGACGTACCGAGTTTGCCGATTTGTGATTCGTCGAAACTTTGCGACGTGTGAATCAAAGGGGCGACCGGTGCTGTTGATTCGAAATCCAACGAAGGAAAGTTGGGATTGCAATTTGTTCCATCAGTTTCTTCGTCTCTGCTAGTTTCGTTGTCTGTTGATGTTTTTGCCTCAGTATTTGGATTTTCCGTTGTAGCGGTTATGTCTTCGACTGGTTGTATTATTTCCGATTCAACCTCTGGTTTTTTTGCACTGTCAGTGGTAGTTAGTTCTGAATCCGTTGCTAAAAGGTCGCAATCCTGAAAACAATTAAAAAATATTTAAAACATAGCCTCACGTATATCCAAGAGTCAAATAGTTGAAATTAAGTTGTTGAACATCATCAAAAACTATCGTTTTTAAAAAAAAAAAAAAACAAATTTTTGTCTAAAGGCATTGCTTAGGCAAGAACTAACATATGAACTTACAAAGGAATGAACTACTATAAGATCTTCCAAAGGAATAAAGTACTGGTATCATAAGAACTTCCAAAGGAATAAAGTACTGGTACCATAAGGACTTCCAAAGGTATGAACTACCATAAGATCTCCCAAAGGAATAAAGTACTGGTACCATAAGAACTTTCAAAGGAATGAAGTACTTGTACCACAAGAACTTCCAAAGGAATGAATTATCATAAGAACTTCCAAAGGAATGAATTATCATAATAACTTCCAAAGAAATGAACTAAGAACTTCCAAAGGAATGAACTGAGAACTTCCAAAGGAATGAGCTACCATAAGAACTTCCAAAGGAATGAACTCAATACCATAAGAACTTTCAAAATTATATACAGGCAAGCTTCATACAACGAGTTTGTACAGTCGAGTACAACATACAGCAGGCACAATTCTCGTTATGGGAAAACTCGTGGTATGAACCGTACTATCTATTCCGCCACTGAACGATGATCAGCTCGGTATTTTTCTCTCGTTGTATGAAGAGTAATTTCACATTCAAAACCTTTGCTCGTGTGCCATCTCGTTGTATGAGTAGATTGTTATAGGTGGATTCATTGTTACTTGATCATTGCCCTTCAATTACGTCACTGAACGGTGCTCGTTGTCGGAAATTTGCTCGTTGTATGAAGAGCAGTTTTACTTTTCGTTTTTTGTGAGAAATCTTGTTGTATGAGTATCTCGTTGTAAGAGGCTTGATTGTATTTTTTAATTGGTCATAAATTGTAAACTTTATAACCTATAGAGTTAAGACTAACTAAAAAGTATGGTACAGTATGATACTGTACTTGGGCATAATATATTTGGTCATAGTATTTATAATGACCAAATATATAAAAGCTATAACCAAACACGTAGTTATAGTTTTCCAAAAAAATACCAGGGATCGTTTCAAATACAAATTCATACGATATACATAATAAAAACAACAAATTGGTAAATTTACGTTATATTACCGCATTTCACTTCACACTTCGATTCACTTCGATTATAACATCCAACAAAAAGAAAGAGTTGAAATAAAACGTGCTTGAATTTTAAGCGACTGTGAACTTTCCGATGTACACTACTACAGGAAAGGATATATAGAAAATGGAAAAAAAAAAGTTGTTAACAACAACAAAAAACTTGCAACCTACCGAGTTCAGTGCACTGGTGGGCTTTTGATCGTGCACTTGATCATGATTCAGTTTCTCACTGGTGGTGGGAGTGACGCCAACCTCTATTAATTTCTAAATTTCAAACGTATCAAAAGAAGACTGAGTGTGAGAGACTATGTACAAAAGAGAACGATGATAGGCCTAGTTGTTTTTTATTGTGGCTTTGTTCTCTAGGAAGTAGATTTCTTCGTCTGATATTGTCTGTGTGTTTTTTTTACCTTTATTAAAGTTAATGGATTTATTGTAGTGTTAGATTTGTGTGAAATTGAAGAATGAGTTTACAGGAGAATTTGTTAAGTTGTTGCAAAGTTGGTAATGTTTTGTAACCTTTAAGTAAACATAGGCTGCTTGTTACTAACTTTAATGTACTTGTTAGTAACTTTAATGTACTTGTTACTAACTTTAATGCACGTGTTACTAACAAGTACATTAAAAATGCTTTTTCAGCATACTCTTTATATTCTGTCATAAAGTATAGTATAGTATAGTATAGTATAGTATAGTATAGTATAGTATAGTATAGTATAACATAGTATAGTATAGTATAACATAGGATGAAATTACGTTTGCAAATGTGTACACTAAAAACTCCATTATCCGAGTCGCAATTATTTATAATTTCGGTTTATTCCAATTAGGTCGTTTCGTGTCATTTAATTTGAAACATCGATACATTGTCGGAAAAAAGGATTGTCATAATCGATAACAATGAATAATATATCATTATCAAACATTAATATAGTGTTCATTAAATGTTTTTTAACGTGTACAACGACATTGAGTTCTTTTTGGTTTTGTTTTTTTTAATACCAAACCGAGCATATACATTGAAATTCCGGACATTCGAAATAGGCTTGGTCCCATCACACTCGGATAATAGAGTTTGTTAGTGTACTATGTTAACTAGGATTTTATTGGCAGCAAGAGTATCAAATTGGTTAACATTACAAAATATGTACGAATTTAAAATATTGACGACATCGCATATGACTCGCATAAATCGAGGACTTCGTTTACAATTAGCATTTTATGCAAATTACTTATATTTCTAACAAATCTTTACAAAAAATACTTAAGATCAAATTTTTTTTTCATTAAAGCAAAATGTTTTGTATAAATTTCTGTAACTTGTAAGTTACAATGTATAACTAAAAAATCTGCTGTTTTAACATTTAATTATATTTTTTTTTATATGATGAACTTTAATTGGAAAATTCGAATAAGTTGTAGCACCACAGCAGACCAAAATATAATGTTTTTGTTGTATAAAAATCGTACCGTACCATGTTTTGTGTATGATTGTTTTATACGATGAGTTACGACTATTGTTAATTTAGAGATAATTATTGTATGATTGGTATAGATGTTATTCTCACCTGAATCCACTGATCCAATTCGTTTTGCGATGGTGCTGCAAATGTGTGATCGATGACAGCAGGCTTTGAGAGTTGAAAAGCAAAAATGTGTTGGTCATCCACTGGTGAGCAAACAGCAATTTGAAAGCCATCCAGTGAAAAGAACACCTAAGTACACAAAAAAGAAACAGTTTTAAATGGAAAAATACATATATACATACATATACGTACAGTATATACATCATCATTGCAAATAATACGATAGTTTAAATGCTCAATTATTGAGTGGTTCCCAATACTGCAAACGTGCTGGGGATGAGTGCATTGGTTGCACATATGTAGTCATTACACATTAATTAACTCATGTGAAATACGTAAATTGTAAAGTATTGTATGCAAATTTATAAAATATACATCATCGCCAAAATAAAATACGATAGTTTTAATTTTCAATTTTTGAGTGCTTCCCAATGCTATAAACGTGCTACAAACGCGTGTATTGGTTGCGTATAGTATTGATAGCTATTGCACATTATATTAATTGCCTGTAAAGTAATTAAAATGTAACGTACGTAAATTGTAAAGTATTGTATGTAAATTATATATAAAACATTTACAAAATATACATCATTAAAAATAATAAGACAGTTTAATGCTCATGTATTGAGTGCTTCCCAATACTAGAAACGTGCGAGAAACGCGTGTATTGGTTGCATATAGCATAGAAACTATACATAGCTATTGTATTAATTGTATGTAAATTAAGTAAAATGTAAAGTCGTAAATTGTAAATTGTACGTATAAAATTTACAGTACCGGAATAGATCAATGCAAATGATACCATAGTTTAAAAGCTCCATTATTGGTTGCTTCCCAAAACTAGAAATGTGCTCGAAACGCGCACATTGGTTGCACATACAGCTCTTGCACATTATGTTGCGATTTACGTAATACCGGTATAAAAACTATGTAAATTGTGAAGTACGTAAATAATAAAAATAAAATACATAATAAAATACGTGAATTGTAAGTAAAGATGATTTTAATGAGTTGACAACAATGCAATGTCAATATAATGTGGTGTTATGATTAATTAAACATAAATGACGTCATCAATGCAATAATGCTATAGAATGATGTGAGCATGTACATTTTTTTTATTTAATATGTCACATCTATATTATTAGCTTTTGGAATACGTATATATTAAAGCTAATTACACACTTTCTCATCAGCCAATTTGCTACAGTAATCGTGGGAGATAACCTATGGCGGATTTGGATTAAAAAAAGTATTCTCAACATTCAAACTACAAATTAAGGTTGTGTAATTATTAAATATAATGGAAGCTGAATCGAAACAAATTTATTTTTATACTGTAGACATAAACACAAACAAATATACAGGGTGTACACCATGAAACTCCCAACTTTTTGAACTGGATGTGCTTAAACTGTTGGAGTTTCTTAGTGGACACCCTATCTATACATATTATTACAATATATCTGTATACAAACAATTATATAGAAATATATAAAAATATTTACAGTTATTTATATATAAATATACAGTTTTTCGAGAAGTTCAATTTTAGACTTTCCTTATGGGATTTTACATGTAAAATTTAAGGTTTCACATACGTCTCCCCCCCTTTGAAAAATTTTATATTTTAAAAATTTTTAAAACATAGTAAAACATAGTGCTACGTTGTGTTTGAACAATGTGACATAATACTTTGTATTTGTAATATCATTTGTTTTATGAATACTAAGAAGATTGAAGTTCATTTTTGCTCCTTCCCTCAAAATACCATCTATGCAAATCCTCGAGACTTATCAAACACCCTGTAGAATTTTTAATTTTTTTCATCTCGTGCTTGTTTGACATCTGATGTGAGTTTTCGCTATAATTAATATAGTCAATTAATTAAAAAAAAATAATTATGAATTATTCTGTTGACTTATGGAGGCCATACAATCAGAGATTTGGTGTTGGAAATTCCACTTTTAATTGAATTCACATGACTAATGTCTTAATTTTCATGTTTGAATAGAGTTTTCAAGGACTGGAATAAGTAGAAAACGGATGATGTAATCGATAATAATAATCACCAACTCGTTTCGTTGAAATGTCATTTTAATGATTGGAAAAATGTATTTTTTCTGTACAGGTGTATCAGTTATATTTATTATATTATATTTATTAAGATAAGAGATATTTTACACAATCTGATGATTAAATAAACTATTGATTAAAATATCCAATGATTAAAACATTTTCCTCGTCGTGTTGGAAAATTTACATTTGAATGACACAGAACAATTGGCGTGTTACGCAATGTTAACTTTATGAGGAATATAATAAAACATTTTATACGTCCATGGCACATTTATTTTCATTAATGATTTATAATCATGAAGCAACTTGAAAAATTGAATACAAGATAGTTGATATGAAGATATATTAGATTTTGAATAAACTTCTCTTTTACTGACAAATACGCGATTGTAAAATTAGGCGTATCATAAGCTTTGGTGATATCGATATGTAACAATGTGGTATTTGTGTCAATTGAACGATACATTAAACGTTATCATGACATGAATGAATGTATTGTCTATTGTGAAACGATTTAAAAATCTGGCTTATCGTTCGTATCAGTGTTGTTTCACCTCATCAATTAGTACACAATGACATCGTGTAACAATTTACCAACATTTCCTATGTTTATACGCATAAATCAGTATATCTTTACTTTACAAAGCTGAAATTTCAACTATCGTGAATACGTGATAAGATTCATCAAATGTAACAGCTACTACTAGGATATGCATAACAAAAATACAGGGTGTCAATTATTGTGAAATGACATCGTGTGACACTTTATGAACATTTCCTATGTTTTATATGCATACAGTATTTGCAGCTGCTGACATAGTTAACTATCTTTAATACATGATAAAATGCATTAAATGTAATTGCAATACACGGTAAACTAACAGTAATATACAAATTGTCCGAAAAATTGTCTTTACAACTTTCATATTAATCGAACCTGTAAAGATAATTTCCGGACACCCTGTATGTTAGGCTATAACGCTATATAATATTGGCATTTATGTAGAATATACATAATAATGCTAGGCTATGCAGTCCTGCACAAATTACGATTCGCGAGCCGCAAATACTCACTATGCGAGTATAATACACAAAAGTACTGCACACATAATATCCAAATATATAGGGTGTCCACTTTAAAACTCCAACATTTTGAACTATGTGCTTAAAATGTTGGATGTCTCTTGGTGGACACCCTATAGACATAACTATACAGATCTAATAGACACATATTAATATACAAATATATAAAAATATCTATATTTATTTATTTATTTACTGTATACTTGTATATAAATGTATTTTTTTCCGAGAAATTCAATTTGATATTTTTTCTTATGGAATTCAACATGTAAAATTTTCGGGTGTCACGTACTCCCCCCTTTGAAAAGTTGACATTTTCGAAAATTGTAAAATTTAGTTTGAAAAAATGAACGATTAGCAAAAAATAATATATACAAATGTATACAATTGTGAAGATTTAACTATTGGGGTGAAGTTTTACAGATATTTTTACGGACGCATATACGTACATATACCGGTATACTTAAAGGCAAGTACACAAAACATGTATATTAGAAAGTTGTACAAAAAAAAAATGTTGTCTTACCTGTGGTTTGACATCGTCCTTGGTGTTGAAACAGAGTAATTGTCTTTCCCATATCAGACAATGTCTTTTAGTCCAAGTTCCTATTTTTCGTTTCTGTTCAAGTTCTCCTTGGAAGGAAGAGTTTGCTGAAAGTTGAGCGTAATCGCCAGCAGCCTTCATGGTCAATACTGAAATCCCATTAAATTAAAGAAGAAGAATGGGAAGTTGTTCGCACAGATTACACTCTTGTCACACTCTAGTCCAATGCGGTTTCCAATGGAAAAAAAAATATTAAACCAAGAAAAAAAAACAAAGCAGCTGTTTCACGATTACGTTTCTTGTTTATCTCATCGAGTTTTTATTGGGATTGGTTGAATCGAAAGCTTATCTGCTTAATGAACGAACCATTTATAAGAAAGGTTTTTTTTGTATATATATATAAATATAAACCGTAATTATTGCCATACTTTTTTTTTTTTTGGCTAGTCATTTTTATGTTTTAATTATGAGTCATTTTCGTAAACAGGATTTTCATCTATGTTATTAAGTTGTAATAAGGTTTGGTTTACAGTTTTGTTTGTTTTTTTTTCAAATAAAAGAAATGGATAGTAGAATAGCAAAAAAATTATTTAGATATACTGAAAAATCTAGATATATAAAAATATAGTTAAAAATAATTTAATTGTTTTTTTGTTTTTTTTGTGAAAAAGTTTGTGAAAATTGTTGAAAATATAAAATCTTCAAAGGGGGGAGTACGTGAAACTTGAAATTTTACATGTTAACTCTCATAAGAAGAAAAGTTTTAAATTGAATTTACCGAAACATTTATATACTGCATATTTTTTATACATTATACAATATACGTTTTTAGAATCCGATAACTACGTTAACTAATATATTAAAAATTACTATGCTTCAACTGCTTCTGTGAAACTAATAAAATTACAAAAATTTCAAAGGGGGGAGTACGTGAAACTTGAAATTTTACATGTTAACTCCCATAAGAAAAGTTTCAAATTGAATTTATAGACTATATTTTCATACACTATGTATATTTTTTAAGATCTGATAACTACTTTAAAAAATAGACAATTTTGTGTAAATAAAAGTTGTTTTTTTTTTATTTTATTTGTATTTTTTTATATATATTCGGTCAAATATGTGGAAATATTTATGCAAATAGGTGGAAACTTACCTCGATTTGCGACGACAAAGTATGTAGTAATGTGTTTTTACAAACGAACCGACGCTAGTACATACAACATGATTTCAATCAAAGTTCCTGTTGTGAAAGGACTATTTCTTCCGTCATAGGAAAAAGAAGGACAATCGCAATCTTTGGAAGCCAATGTCGCAATCTATCGACGATATTAATCTGAAGGTTGAAAGCGGTACAAAAATAAAGCTCGCGTTGTTATCACTTTTTATTGATATAGATTAGGACATTGATTCCATTTTATTTCGTTCAAAATTCATATCAAACACCTTTTTTTTATACTGTTTATTACTGTTTATTTGTTTCACTTGTGAGTGAGTGTGTTTGTGAGTGAGCGATCTAGGAATTGAACGTTCACTGCCTTCTTCAGTCGTTTATGAGAATTTACTATATAATTCAATGTACCAAAAAGAGAATCGAATAAGTCCTTCGCGTATTCCAAAAACTGCACAAGTT
>JAQIWH010000152.1:0-68185 GCA_034695005.1 Cryptops parisi
TGAAGAAGGAGGGGTCTACTAAGTAATCCAGTGGACATGGAAAAGAAAAACGATCACAAGCCCAAAATTCTGCTGTCACTTTCATGAGTCATTCATCACTTTTGTTTGTGTCATTCATTGGCCAAATTGCTTTTCTTATGTCGTTAGGCTCGAGGGTCTGCAGGCCCTCTTTTTCCTGACCCACATAAACACTTCAGTTGAAACCTCTCGGCTGGACCCTTAATAAGATTTTAGTCAAATGGACCATACACTGAGATTCCAAGAAAAACCGACAACTTAACTTCTTTCGAAGAAAAAGAAGATGAAAGAACGGGAAGAAGAAGGAGGAAAAAAAAAATTAGATATAATACCAAGTTACAGTATAACAAGCAAAACGCTTATTTAGAAAAAACTTCCAATCACGAGAAGCTTAGATGTCGTATTTCATCCAATTCGCCCTTCACTCCCACGACAACTTTTTTTTGTTGATCAAACGAGCGAAATGTCCTAGACCCATACATTTAGTCAGATATAAATAATATCACCAAATCGTAACATTTTTTAATTGTGTTTACAATACCAAAATAGACGTGGACTATTTTAGGAAAAACTTTTCTGATCACAAGTGTGGAATAAATTATTGAATCACTTCGTCGTTGAATGTCTTCACTCGAAAATGTACTTCTAGAACAGTATTTCAAAAAGATGCATCAATACTAGACGCATCCGGCAAACTATCAGACAATACACTTAGCATCGTTCACGAGTTTTCGAAAAATGATAAATCCCATTATCAAAAATGTTGCAGCAGAATTGCTAACAAGTTGCTTTCAACTCTTCAAATCAAGCGGAAAACACTCGTCGATCGACGTGGGATCAGCAGCAATTCGTCAGAGAATTAAGTTTTTAACACGTTCGTCTGATTAAAAACTCGAAAGAGTAGTAGTGGTTCAAAGATTGGGAAGCTGTTTGTGTTGTTGCACACGTTGCATCACTACACTTGGCCAAAAGCAAATCAACCAATGACACAAAACGACGTCTTCGCCCAGAAAGGCATAAAAGGTGAAGATGCCGCTGAAATTAGCGCTGCTGCTCCATTGATCCGTACTTATACATTGGGACATTGCTGCTACCACATTCCGCTTCCTTGAGCAAGCCGCAAGACGTTTCCACCACCATATTTGCATGGTGGCCACACGAGGGACTTTGGGCCAAAACCCGAAATGCGCAAACGCAGCAATCGAAATGACCAATCTTGCCCGAGTTATCACTCCATCCCCCAAATTTGCCCCCGAGGTATGTTGTCAAGGTGGAATATTCATTAGGCACATTTCGAAAATTCTTATACCGACTCCCACCAGATGCAACACCGTCATCGTCTCCAAACAACCCAATCATCAAGAAACGAGTCAAGTTTTAATTGCTTTCCTATTTATCGATTTGTATAAAAGGTGGTCTCTATGTGCACCACTGCATAATGAATATAGATAATTATATTAACGATGCCGTTCCAAACCAGGGCTTGTCCACGTTAAGAAAGAACGAAAGGAACAAAGAGTGCAATGTTTGTACATTGAACTAGAAATAAACTCCGTGGTGGGTATGGTAACCACGGGGAGTCTTAGATGTTAACTTTGCGTTTAATCTTCTTTGTGTACAATTTTTAGTTCATCTCATTAGTTACTTGTGTTTGTGTTGGTATGGTAACACATCTAACAGCAGATAAATGGTGAGCAGTTCTACACCATTGCAGTTCATTGCTGCAATTTCAATTTGCACTCACGTTCTTATGAACCCATAATTTTCATTGTTTGCATTCACGTTGTTGTTGTAACCCCCGTGAATTCCAAGCGTTTGCCACTCACATACCCACAGATCTTGTTAATTATCATTAATGCCACAACCATGGTAAAAGGATGTGCAACTTAATAAATTTACAATGTTGGCTTTGACGTGATTGATTAACTGAAGTTGTGTTAGAACAGAGTAAATAACACTCAGTTCTCACCCTTCATGTATCGTAAAATATATTATGCAAATTATAGATCGTTATGCAATATATACAAGTTCAATTATACTGTAAAAAAATTATATTAAGTGCAATTATACTGTTTCGTCATTTACCAATATCGACGCTGTGTATAAAATGTCACAGTTTCAAAATGCGTATGATCATTCATTGTGCATACTTAACTGCAAAATGATATATTAAGATAAATTATTTTTTTTAAAAAAGACTATATAGTATAGGCTATAATTAATATGTCTTCAATACGAACCCTCGTTCGAGGCTTAAGGGTTTGAAAAAACCAAAAGATTTTCCTTTTAAAAAAAAATCGTATTCTTTTTAATATATCGACTAATTCATATATATAAAAAATATAATAGCATCATCTTCGTCCTAATTGAACTCGATGTCTTTTCTCGATGCTTTTTTTTTGGAACAACTTTGATGAGAAAACTTTTTCTCCATAAAGAAAGTGGATCAAAAAGGACACACACATATACAGACAGACAAAAAATACTAATAATAAAAAAACCACTTCTGGAGCTCGTTTCGAAGTTAATTGCCTGAAATAATCTTCAGAGATGAACGGAAACGAAGTTTTTTTTTTTATAGTAGCCTACATCTTCACCCGTAATAATTCCCACACGTGATAGAATCTATGAGGAATTATGGAACCAATTCCATCTCACTGATATATACCACACTTTGGAACGTGATTCCAAACAATATAACAACTTCTAGCGAAACTCCTTCCTATAAGCTTGCTTAACATGTACTTACTACCAAGCAAATACCTATTGCATATCATAATTTCTGAAATAGTCACCAGATAGCAGCATGTTAGGATAAATGTCGACTCTTTTTTCTTTCAAACAAAAGTCAATGCATAATTTTCGTCATGCAATTTTTGGTTTGACAATTTAAGCCAGTTGTAGACAAAGACAACTGTCAGTTTCTTGCTAACCAGTTTTCTTTAATTGGGCAAAAAGTTCACGTCGCAATTGTCCACAAAATTGCTTGAATTGCCTGAACAGAAATGAAAAATTGCTTGAATTGCCTGAATAAAAATGGCGTGTGTCAGGCGACCTTAAGTATATATTCGTTATGCTAGAATCTAGTCGCTAAATTATGTTACCGGCAATGTACAGAATCCAGGCATTCTATAAAATGTCAAGTCTGGTTTAGGCAATGTTTAAATGTGCATTGGAATAGTTACGATAAGCAACACTTGCTTAGGTTTGAAGCTAGGCCTGAATTCAAGCCTAAATAGTTTTTAGTCCTAAATGTTAAGCAACCGCAACTAGCTCAAACAGTTGTACCGTAAGAAGATGTTACCACATACTTTGCCGAAAGAGGCTAGATATTCTATAAAATGTCTGGGTTCTTATGCATTGCGGATAACATGCTTTTTTTCACTTATATATTATGAAAAAGTTTTGTATATTTGCTTAATATCTCAAAATAAAGCTAAAAAAGCTATAAAAATATTTTGAACATGTTCAATTACAAATTACACTTTTTTAATTAGTCGTTAGAGAGCACCACGCAGCGGATTAACGTTGGCTTAATTTTCGTGCAATACAAAACTTTACTTCTAATTAGCCATGTTTATTACACCATTTTACCAACAAAAAAAATCGATGTTCTCAAAATTACTGGAAATCTTCTTTAAAGATCTAACACCTAAATGAAGTAAAAATAGAGAGAAAAAATCCTACATAAGTGTGATGAGGCAAGTGTTATAGAGACTATATTGAACATAGCTACAAACACGTCATTTGGAGGCATCGAATGTGCAATTCATGAGATGCAATCAAGGCATCAAAATGAAATCCCCCAAACTTTCAATCTCCATCCCACAGCACATAAATGTTTTAATTAAAATAATAAATCACCAATAAATGCGTTAAATCAACGACCACCTCTAATCAGTAGGCTAAAGCCTTTCCAACAGACTACTATCATAGGCTTTGTTCCACTCGCTTCTAATCACTATAGACCAACTATAAACTACCTCACCTCAACCAATTACTTTGACATTTGATCATTGTTTCCGTGAAATATACATTACAAGTTTACACAACCCATGAGTCAAATGATTCAGATTTATCCGTACTGATTCAGGACATGCAGATTTGATTTCCAAACAAAAATGACAATATCACATAACAAATGTATACCGGCAATGTATAGAATAGAGACACTTTATAGCCTGAACTCTTTTGGCAAAGTATGAACTAACAACTGTTTAGGTTAGTTTAGATTAGCTTATATTTTCTCTAAAAATAATTTTAGTCAAAATGTGATCCTAGATTTACACCTAACTTAAGTTCGTGCTTGACGTAGATAATCCTATGTTAATTTTATACAGCGTCTAAACAAGGCTTGGCATTTTATAGAATATTAGGATTCTATACATTGCCATGTTTTTATATCGTGCAATACAAATGTTGTGGCACTAAATTACAATGGTACCAGTACATAGTAAGTTATTACGCAACACGTCTAGGATATTATTAATACTGTCGACATTGGCGTGTTTATAATCCAAAAAATTTCGGGAGTACCAAGCATCAAATCGTTTCTTTTGTGTGTAGAGTAGTAAGAAAACAAAAGGCGTTGATGAGCCGACTAAGTTGGAGATAGCTAATTAAAAAATTAACTCGCTTTAGAAAACTAAGAAAAGAAACGAGAGCAATATTTCTGCAAACGACCCAGCGCCAACGACTTGGAAGCAACTTTCAATTTTCGGAAAACGACAATTAAGACATTAAGGAAACAATTTGTTCACTTCCACCCCACACCCTTACACATCTCGATTTTCATCTGCATTTTATTACCTCACAAAAAACATTAAATATTTTTTTTTTCCACTAAAAAATATTTTTCCTTGCTCATTCAAAACTGGGTCAAACAAATCACAAAATGGAAGTCAGTGGTTATAATCACCAACACTTTTTTTGTAATTATTTCTTTTAAAAAAAAAAGCATATATTTTTTAAAAAAAGAAAAGTAAAAAATCTATTCAATTAAGGTCGTAATTTAAGGTATCGTTCCCTTGTTTTCGCAATAATTAAACTCATTTTTCCGAGGTCGTTGTTTTGCTAGTCGACATTTATCGCGAAAACTTTCGAAGGCGAATCCACTCATTACACTTTTTTCTTCTTTTTCTTCCATAAAAACTTTTTTTTTTCTTTTCTCGAGCTACAAATTTTTAATTTGACAACAAAGAAGACAGAGTCCCACCCTCTCCTTTTACACGACTTGTTTCGTATTCTTCTTCTTTCCTCTCCTTAAAACAAATTTCGTCCTTCTTTCTTCGTTTCACTTTTCTCCACCCCGCTTTTTCTCATCTTTTCGCAGCAAGAAATCGATATTATCGTTCCAGACACCTTTTGTCGTTTCTTTTCCATGTTTATTCTCGTTTCATATTTTTTGGCATATTGGTTTCTCGTTATATATTTGTAACAAAAAATACCATCGTGCACATACTCCACTTTTATCAGTAAAACAACTTTGCAAATCACCACAACAATATGAAACAAACGTTACTCTAAATATTGAATGTGTTCAATTATCACAATTAAAAGTTATTTTGTAATAATAAAGTTAAATTGCATCCAGTAGTTAACCACCAGTTTTTAAATTATTCAAAAAAATCACACAATAAATAAATTCTTTCTTGTTCAAATTAATTAAATGCGCGATAATTTTCGATATGGTTCTAAGCGTTGTTGTATAACCATAACTATACACTCAAACTATGAACTGAGTGTAATGGAAATATTAGGAACGCCCCCTCGTCCATAAGCACGGGCCACGGAAAGTTGGTTTTCTAACTTGTATGTCGCTCATGCTCATTGGCGAAGGGGTGTTCTTAACATTTCTGTCGTACTCGGCTGATATTAGGATCGCATAGTTTATAATAGAGCTGATGATTCAAAATTGCATAAATCGCAAGCTAACGAATTTACCCTACAGTTATTTAAATATTGATTAAAAAACGCAAAACTTCAATCGAATTTAAGTTTCTTCATTCAAAAAGGTTCATTCAAAATTGTATACGGTGGCACATAAATCGCAAGCCAGTGTGTTTACCGTATAATTTTTTTTTTAGATACTGATTAATAGAGCAAAACGAAATTTAAGTTTACCTTATTCAGATAAGCACTATCATTGTAAAAAATATGTCAAATAAATTAAGGACTTGGTGTAAAATGGTGTTACGTATCATTTTTACAATTCCAAGGAAAATGCGTTTAAAGATCTGAACTAGACTTGTTTTCTATGGGCTGTTCAAATTTCTTGCACTAATATCTTTTACACATTGTTGTTTTGCTCAAAATTAAGCATCATAAACGTAGAACTGCACCTAACACATTCGAAAACGCTTTTAGGATAATTTTGAGAAAAGTGTTACTTAACCCCCTTTCACACCAAGCCCTTCGAATAACAAAAAAAAGGTAACGACTTTTTCAAACTAGTTCGCGACATATGTGCCATCCAGTACAGAACCATTGACTTCTCAACCTTCCAATAACCTATACAAGTTCTAATAAATCACCAAACGTAAACAAAACAAAAAATAGCCACACCAACAAGAACAAACCAAAAAAAAAAAAGAAACCAGGATACCTTTTTTGGGAGGGACTATTTTCCACCTAGACTTTCTACATACGTGCTTTGGCGTGGGGTGGGCCAAAAGGTGAGCAATCGTGGTCAGAACAGAAATGGCTGTCAGATGGGAATTGGAAGAGATTCCATTCGACTTTGGTGGAAGAGTCACCAGGGAGTCCTGCAAGTGGTCATGTTCGGTCTCTTTTGACCACTCACCCGTTCTTTCCATCGTTTCGCCTTATCACTCAAAGATACTACCACTACTACCGTACTACTATTACTACTACTCGGGTTCTGTCTTTCGATTCCCTCTTCACCTCTTTCAGCTTTATCAGACTCAACTTCAGAGCTGTTGCTGAGATGTAAATTTCTTTTTTCTTTTCACAATACCTTTTTTTTTTTTTTTTCCAGAATTTTTTTCTAGTATTTTTTTTAACTAAAGTCGCTGTCAAAATGGATTCATCAACACTTCGGGGAGTTCCAAGTCGATACGTATTAGTACTGTCTCCTTGTTGTTGTTTGGGTTCTCTTTCTTTTTTTTAATTTAAAACCTATTTTTTTATAGATTTTTTAGAGGATCAGTTTCCTTGTCAGACCCTTTGTTCCTAGTCCCTAAAGTACCTTTTGCATGAAGATTTTTTTTTTAAACCATTTTTCAGACACTGATAAACGTAATGTAATTTACCTTACCTACTCAATGAAGTTACTTCATTTTTTTTTGCATGTTCGTTTAAACTGGTTGCTGTTTTGTTTTTTTAAGTCAAACATACGAACTGTTTAAAAGTAGTTATGCGATTAAAACTACTTATTAATTCGCTAACGAGGTTGTATTATCTTTCTACTAAAACGTTTTTATTAACCTCTTTTATTTAGCATATTACATATTACTGGAGTTGAAATGATTGAACATCTTTCAGTTATTTTTATGGTAGGTTTCCGATGACCTACAAAGCTGAAATTTTAAATTGGTTGGGGTTGCAGTACATTTCGTTTACCAAATTTTGACGAGGTGTCAATTCCAAGATTTTCACACGAAGGATACCTTCTTTTTTTTAGTGTTGCTGACGATACATATAGGTCACTAGACCATTGTTGTAAACAATAAGCATTTACTTGATGTATAATTTACTACCTACTGTTTATGTAAACAACCATTCATAGTCGTGAGTTTAAATCTTATCCATCCAAATAAACACTTAAAACATTTAAGTTTAAAAAAAGTTCAAAAAACGTAGTTTTTACTTATACATGTACAGTAGTTGATTTTTCCGTATTTTCTAGATTTCTCTGGGTCTCTTCTGTAAGAGCAAACTCGAAATAACACCATAAAAATTCATAATCAAACTTAGAAGTATTCATGACAGGTTATATGTTTCAATACATTTATAAGGTTTATTTTACAGATCAATTAAAAAAAAAGAAAACAACTATCGAGCGACAGTGTACACATGGTCACTCGATATAATTTGTAAGGTACATAAGACTAAAACTTGTAACTTAGTTTATATATCCAATGACAATTACTGTTGAGCTTTTCAAAAACTTGGCCATTAGAGATTGTGTAATTGGTGACTTTCCTCTCTACTTTTCCAGCTTGTTTTTCAAACTTACTTTTCAAGAAGTCGAAATTGGAAAGTCGAGTGAAAACAAAGTCCTTGAAAAAAAAAAAGGAGGAGGAATTACTGTAAACTACAAACGAATTGCTATTGGGAATTTAGTCAACATTTTCGGTCCAGTGTTTCTTCAGCAAGTAGTAAAACAAACTACTGCAACCCAAACCCTCAACTCATCTCTCGTAATACCTGGGCAGAACCTGGTACAAGAAAAGCTACAGAGAAAGACACAAAAAAAAAGAGGTTTTCTTTCCTTCCATCTATCGTTTCGGTACATGAATATTTCATTGTCCTTGTTACAAGTGTATTTACACAAGCCGATGGCCGAAGAATCCCACGAGAAAGACAAGACGAAAGTACCACTTTAGCAAGGCGACAACATCAGTTCCGAATTGAAAACCACGTGCCAACCCGAATGAGAAATCAACGGGTACTCAACAATCTAAAAGATAGTAATACGGTCTAAGTAAAAAATTGCACAATATTTTATACTCAAGTACAAGCGTCTCCCATTTTTCGACGATTTGTACAGGGTACCCGCAAAAGCACTCCGGAGTTTTAAATTGTTTTTTTTTCGGTTTTTGGTTTTTTTTTATAGATAGTTTGTGAGGAAAATAAACAATAAAAAAAAGTTCCGATTAATTAATAGTGTTTTAAAGAAGAGACGTATATTATTGAAGTAAAGTGTCACAAGTAGGTTATATTTACGTGTTAGTGTAAATCGTTTACTGCCCCCCCCCCCAGAGTTCAAAACATAATTCCACCTCAGACCATACTAAGATAAGCATATCCACAGGAATTGCTTTTGTGACATGGTATTTGATAGTGGGGTTGAATTTTAGTTGGGTTAAGCCATTATTGCAGCACGGCGCGTCTTAACAGTTATATGATCTGGCAGTGTTGCTATGTTGGTGAACACCAATTGAACTTCAACATATGCTCAAAACACCATCAAAGTCGGTCCGAATGAATAAACATTTCATTTAAAACCCCGTAGTTATTTTTCGAACTCCCTGTGTACTCAAAGTTTTAAACTCGTTTCGATGCTTTGAGGACTTTCTTTGGTCACCATACCCATTACTTTGTTTTCTCTTTACCTCACATCATGCATTGCTTATTACAGCAAACAACCGGTAGTGTTTTTCACTCAAAGTATCCATTTTTTAATACAAACAAGAACGACTTTCTTGATTCCGCTTCGAGGAGTTAGAAAAGCTACCTACCAACTGTTCACATCTAATGCATCAACCAATCTCAAGTCATTCCCGAAAAAAAACTGACCAAACAACTAAACAAATTAGCATAACTTTATAATATAATACACGCTACTCGACACTTTCTAGAATCTGCAATTTTTTATTTATGATTTAAAAGCGGTATCCACATCAACCTATGGGTACATCCCTAAAGAAGTTGATGAATTAACTACGAAACGGATCTTCTCATATTCTACGTAATCTTGCTAATTCAGTGCGCGTGAAAAAAGAATCAGATTCCCCCTCATATTGAATCGCTCAACTACAGAATAAATGCATTTACGTTGAACGTCCCTAAGGCAGCTTTACGTAACTGAGAAACGCAATTCCATTGCGTAAAATACACTTATCACACCAAACAACCCCCCCCCCCTTCTCGTAATTTTTCTCTCATTTCATTTCTTAAACTTCAAATCACCTCTTCTTTTTCTTTTCACCATAAACTAAATAAATCTGCCATTGCCTATGCTGTTCGTTTCCTCGAAACCAGTCCTTTGCATGCAAAACCAGTCTAAACAAAATATATATATAAAAAAACCAGCTCTAGCGTCTTGTATCACCAATATATGAAAGAACTCTTTCGCCTTTCATTTTCTTCTTCTTTTTTTTTGTCTGGAAAATCCAACTCAGTAGGTCTAAAACTTGAAGAAAGAGAGTCTTCGGCTCAGTGCCTCTCGGCCTCGTTTGCATGTCAAATGCCACTCCAGGAAATTACCTCGCGAGAGGGGCAAGGCCTTCGACGTCGAAATGGACGAAATCTCGGTTGGCTTACGCAAGCCAGATGGTTGGAGAGTTGGAAACCAGCAAAGCGACCAAAAGGCCTCGAGGACGGTTCAAACCGACTGACCCCAAAAGAAGAAAACCCAAGGATTTGAATATGGTCAGTCACAGGAATTCGTGGGCGGGCAAGCACACGTTCGCAGGAAGGTCACTTTGTCATCGATTGCACCAAATGCAGCCTTTGTAAACCCCAGTCCCTTAGATTTTTATATACCCTTCGCGCATCTTGAGAGAGGGCATTCAACAACGGAACTTCATTCTTCTGCCACTAACTCCCAATGAATTTACGCTTTTCCACTTCCACAATATCGACTATCGCGAGTTAATTTTAAAGAAATCGGTAGCATTGAAATTACCGTTGCTGCACAACTCTATTGTACAGAGTGTTCCAAAATTCTTTCACCTCATTTGAAACAGCTTCACACTTAATAGTTTGTTTCATTTTGCTTAGATCTGTATTTAGGGTGATGAATATTGAGATTACCGCGAGTTAATTTTAGAGAAATTGGTATAGCATTGAAATTACATTGCTGCACAGCTCTATTGTATACAGTGTGTTCCAAAAGTCTTTACCTCATTTGAAGTAGCTATAAACCAGGGCTGCACAATTTAAAGTTGAGACGGACCAAACTGCACCAAATAAAACAATGCGGACCACAAAGTCAATTATTATCGATAATTTCTAGTTATCGACTAACAATTTTTTTAATCGTTCCTTACGAAATTTTCACAATAATTTGTATACTGTGTATAGTCGTTGGGGACCACGTAATGACTCCCAGCAAGTAAGGCAGGCCTGCAGTAAACTTAATATAAAACAGTTTGTTTATTTTGCTTAGATGTGTATCTGGAGTGGTGACATTATATAGTAATCTAAAGACATAAAAAGTGTCATTTTTTAAAAAATTTTCAAGTGGTATCTCCATATACAAATATCGATTCAGTTGTTCGAACCATTACAAGTACCATCTGTGAACAATTCTTATCCGATCTTAAGAAGAAGAAGAAAAATTGTAATAAAATTAGACACTTTATGATAAAGTGAGAAGAAGCATCATTCGAGAAGAATAAGTGACCGTGTTCAAAAGCAATTAGACAGTTAAGCCACACGGTGAAATATGGGTAACGATTTTTTAATTGGGTTTCAGTCGATGATTTATTGATACTTTCAGCATAGCTAAGAAATGGTTTTCATCACTCCATCGAAAAATATATATCTTTTTTTTTTAAGCAATTTCTATTTCGCAAAGAGAAATGTATATAAAACATTGCCGGAAGGGCTTCATTGGATTTTAATTTTTGATATGAATTTAATTAACTTTTTTCCAGTTTCAAACATTAAGAGACGTTGCAGATGTAATCCAATTAATCCAACATATTGTATATTTTTTTAATCTCTTCAATAAATCATTTATAAACTTAAGATAAAAATGTTTAAAAATCATCAATATTATAAATGTATTTTTTATTGAAGCGAGTATATAATAGTTTCAACTATACAAATGTGATTCTAAATTAGGCTAATTCTGAACTGTTTGTCTGTTTGTTCGGGCATCACATGAATACAGCTCGATCGACTTTCATGAAATGTTTTACATTGAATGTCAAGACATTCTTTTATTAATCAAACATACAAAAAAAAATACTTTTTTTATATATAAATATTTTTTATCGAAAACCCATTATTATTCAACGTTTATTAAGTTTCACGAAGAAGATTCTTTTTAATTAAACGTTAATTATACCGATAACTTTTTTAAGAACCAAAATCGTATCGAATTTTCTTATCGCCTTTAAAACTACCGACTGGCCATAATATATGGTCCAATTACAAAAAATAAACATATATATTGCAAAAAAAAAAAAAAATTCATCCTATACAAATAATAAATTATAGCCAAAAAAAAAAGGTGTTTCGTACACTTTTGTTGCTAATTCTGGTACCACTTTCTTTTATCTTATTTCATTCTAAAAGTCGAAAATAAAAGAGAAAAAAAAAGGAGTCGCTCTTTTTTTGCATCATTTTCAACCCAAACAACTCTCGTCTGTCTTTTGCAACCGCAATTCACCTTTCCGTCTTGATAAGCTATCGACCCAAACTTTTTCCTTCCCTTTCTTTTTTTTAGTTCACCCCATACATTGTAGCATTTTTAGGGGAGTCTCTTCTTTGTCCATTATTACCTCTGCAACCATCGTTTGTACTGCCAAAGAGGAAGAGTAGAAAAAAAAATACTAGGAGGGAGTAGTAGTAGGTACCCTCACTGATTACCAGTAAGGTAATTACCGTCGATTTTCTCCTCACTCTTTCTTCAA
The DNA here is from genome assembly GCA_034695005.1 of Cryptops parisi. Classification (NCBI taxonomy): domain Eukaryota; kingdom Metazoa; phylum Arthropoda; class Chilopoda; order Scolopendromorpha; family Cryptopidae; genus Cryptops; species Cryptops parisi. The sequence goes on from JAQIWH010000152.1 coordinate 12,567, forward strand.
TCGCTATCTTGGCAACTAACGGAGCGATAAATCTTGCGTTGGGAATGAATGGTAAAATCGATAAACGACAGCCATTGCTAGTACAACACTTCCGTCTTTTGAAATCCGTCTTCACCACCAGAGGTCTCGTTTTTTTTGGGAGATAACAAAAGGCAGACGACACCTACCACTATTTTCTACACTCTTCTTCTGGGGTGACCCAAATGGCATAAAACTCCTCAACACTTTGACCCCCACCTTGAACCTCGTTCAGTTAACTTAATAATGAAGTCCAATATAAGCCAGCTGTCAAGTAAGAAATCTTTCTCACATCACCTAGTAAGAATGTTCCAAGTAGTTTAGTTGCGTATTGCACGTCACTTCATGTGTACAAATGAGAAATGAGATTGTCATTAATAGCAAAACTAATTCACTTAAAAGTTATATAGTGGAGTGATATTAGAAAAATATCATTACAATGTCCATTTAGTTTATATTATCTAAATGGACATACCGTATATATTAAAAAATTACACAAAGAGCATTAACACGAATAATGTCTTTAAAGTCCCTGACACACAAGTTTGGGTGTGGCGAGTGGAGAAATTTGTGAATAACTGCGATGTCAGTTTCTTGCCATGAAGCTTTTATTGGTTTAAGAAGCTGACGTCACAGTGTCAACAAATTGCTTTCCTCCACGATCCCCGTTTTTGTATTTTTAATGTATACAGGGTGACGCGAAAGTCACTGCCTTTTGTAACTTTCACGCTACCTAATACTATTTATAAAGGTATTTTGTTTTAATTTTACTTACAATTTTCTCACTATTGAATTTAAAGTAGTTCCTTCGAAAGAGTAAATTGTAAAATTGCGCTGGAAATGAAATTAATGTGAATTGGACTTGAAAGACACCAAAATTCTGATCATTGTCATAACAGTTGCAATACATCATCAACCGAAGCATACTAACGAAAAAACGTATTGTTTAATTACATCACAGAGAGGCAAAATCATTCCATCGAACATGTGTAAGTAGCTACAAAACCCGTCATGCAGGAAAGCCATCGTCGCAATATTAATTCTTACCAAGGCACTTCAAATTTGCATCAATTATCCTCCCCAATGATACAGATTTGGATCCTCGTTTTCACTTCCCTCACCTTCCCACTTCTTTTTTTAAACATTAATATTCCCCCCTTAATTCCTGTTCCCAACTCATGTTGTCAGAATCGATTTTCATGTTAATAGCAATGATGACTTCATGAATGAAATCGAGTATAAAATGCTTCAAACACAATGCGAGAAGAAGAAAAATGAACAAGCTTGACTTGAGAAACTCAAATGAAAAATGAAAATAAAAAAAAATCTTTTCAATTAAATGTTTCCAGATTCCTATATCCATTAGAACGATTAAAAATCCTCCCCCAAAAATGCCAAAAGCTGCGAATGAATGCCAACAAACGAATGAGCGAGGAAGAAGAAAATGCTTCATGGCTCGTAAAACACAACGTTTGAAACACGAAACTCTTGGTCATCTGATACTTTGGAGTTAAGCGCCTGTCATTCACAATTAAACCAATCCCCCTTCTCTTCACAACATGTCGACTTTTGAGGTCGGTAGGTTCGCTAACATTCTTTGGCACCAATCAAAAAGGCCGTGAGTGTTTGCCTTTCGACTTGTGACAGCATGGAACGTCTTTTCGCTTTACACAAGATTGACACCTTCACACATCGCGAAGCAATGCTGTGCAAACTCAACCAAATGTAATAATGACGAGCTATAGCTATCTTACTAATGTCATAATACTTTGCAATACCAGCAACAAAAGAGGATATGGTACTTCAATACCGATACCACAAACATTCGACTTAACCAAACCAAGGTTATTTCTATAAAAATAACCTTGCCCAAACTTATCCCATAGTTCGTTTTAATGGATCAATATCTAATTGTTATAAAATGCTAAATCTGCCTCCTCCTCCTCACCAGTTATGTTTCTATAACAACAACAATCTAACAAACTATAACCATAGCCTACAAAGAAAGAGATGTCTATATGCCTTTCTTTGTAGGCTATGCTATAACAATTTGGCAATTGTTTCTTCCAGCAAGATTGTTTCTATAGAAACAACCTTGCTTCCAATAAAGAATTTTTTTACAAGTGCGTGCTTCCTCACCAGCGCCACCGTGTGTGAAAATTTCAAAATAAAAAATAAATACTCTAACTGTAGCGAATATTGCGCAGCAATACGAGCTAAATGAATACATAACTTTCCCGTCATTTTTGACGGGCTATTTACTAGTTATTGTTATAAAATACCAACCTGCTCCTCCTCCCACTCACCGACTATGGTAGCGCTGCCACATCATGTGTGAAAATGTCGAAGCTGATACCGAATATTGCTAAGCAATAAGAGTTAAATCAATAAACGACTGTAACAAATGTTGCAGAGCAACACGAGTTAAAACAATTAAGTGTATAATGAAAACAAAAACAAACTTTCCCGTCATTTTTGACGGGCTATTTACTAGTGTAGCATAAATCAACAAGTAATCAGTAAAAGGCCAAAGTGTGGTGATATTTTTCTGTCTGAGGGATTGTTGTTGTTTTTTACAAGGTATCGTCAAAACCCGAATTCAGCTAAAACCCGGTTTTGTCTAGTCAAAACTAGAATTGAATTGTCCATTTTAAAACTAGAATTTGAGCGTTCGGCAATACTAACTAACCTAATCTTCGTGGTTAAGGTTAATCGAGTTTTAACTGAATTCAGGTTTTGACGCTAACAGACACACATTTTATGACTGCGGTCTAATAATTCATCCTTTCACCAGTCAATGCACTGTTTGATTTATAATTTGTGGTGATTAGAACAAAGTCCATTTTCCCATAGTACCAAGAAAAACAACAACTCGATGACAGACTTTTCCCCATTAAACAAGCATTCAACGCATTAAAAACACGAACTAATCAAATCACATTAATGCACGTATGTTTCGCACCACGAAACCCAACAACGGCGTAGCTACTGTGCTACATTTTAATAACTGATTGTAGAGTGTGATAAGCAACGCATTAGGAACAAACGAAAAAAAAACATCCATTAGATCAAATCACCCTTTTCACATTCTACTTATAATAGAAACGAATTAAAGATTTCCATCCTATTATTGTTATTATAATGTGTTTGCCGTATAGTCCATGAACCTTGCACAGCCAACCGAGTCGATAGCTTTAGCACTTTTATCAGTTGCTTTCATCTATGTGAAAAACGTGAGATAACAACTTTTGGAAAAGTTCGACATGGCCTGTCACTATGATTGAAATGCTGTTTGTGTCCCTTCAACACTTTATGTTTACAACGAGCGTGACAAGCACGTGTCCAAACCTATTCGATCATGCACCAGATTGCACACATGGAGTTAGCAATTCCCTATTGATCTTTTTTTTTTCAACCCCCATCCTTTCGAAATCCTATGCATAATCATTTCTAAAATAATCAATAATCCTAGAGAAATATTGTTGAACCGAATGTAACAACAAATCTAATGCAATGAGCTAAAAGTTTAAACTCTGTTTCACTTTCGGTGTTCTAAAAACGCTAACACGTTTCTATTACAAATATCCCCAATAGACACTAGAATATTTATATTTCTCAATTGTAAACTAGGTCATCATCGTACCCAATGGTTTACAAACATGACACCATAATAATTCTTCAAAGGACAAACCGATACCAAAAACAAAGCGTTATTTAAGGTACGAACATTTACATTTTGACAGTCCTAAAATGAGATGAGCTGACTTTTCGTCCGTTATGAACCGAGTTTAACGTTATCTCATATGATGTTTGAAATATATCTATCTCAGCTGTCTCACGTAACGTTTGACATTACAGGGTTAAGTTCGAAATGCAAATGTCATGTTAATATTCACGTGACTCTTTCTAAGTGTATCCTGACAAACCGGCATTTATAGTTGTCCGCTACTTTAGGCTTGGAACATCAAACTATAGTTGCTTCATATTTGAACAACTGTTATGAATCCGCTTCTCACAAAATATTATTTATCATTATCTAGTACAGTATACAATACAATAGTGTAATATAATACAGTATTATTTTTATCTACTGTAATATCACAAATCTCTGTATATATATGATGATTGACTGCAAATGTTACTTAAAACTTTTCCTATTTGACATATTCGAGATTTCTCTTTAAATCTTTACGTTATAAGTTAGTAGATAATACTGTAAAAAAATATATCTATCTAGAAATTTCGCATAAAATAACCATAATGCTATAACTCACAAGGTGCTATAATTCACTCTTGATCATGTACGGGACTCCATTAAAATCGAAAATTTATGGCGTTTCGTATCTCGAGTACGAGATTACACTAACTTAATGCCTCATAAATGTGGAAATCTTTAGCTCAACTTTGTAACTCTATCAAAGAAGTAGGAGAAAGGAAGAAAAAAAACACATTTTTGCGGGTCCATGAATAAAATTTCCAAGGTGATCAAACTTATCGTTTCATCTTCGACTCTCTCCATCGAGTGAGCAAACACAATCGAGATAAATAAAAATAAGAAGAAAAAAAATGCCGCATATATAAAAGTAGAAGGCTAAAAAAAAAAATAAAATCGCATTTCTTTGCATGTCGATGGATTTTATTTATACCGTATCGGAGAGAAAGATGAAATTGCCTTTTGTTTACGTCGCTGGACCAATCATATTGGGTTATTTGGGAAAACGCTCGCGCTTTTGACAGCGAGACACCCACAGGTGAGCGATGAATTATGACTGCATTTTGATTTCGCTCGACCTAAATCCTATTCTTTCAGTTAAATATCTTTTCACTCTTCCAGCCTCTGCCTCAAAGACCACCTTTCCTATTGGGGAAAACTAAATCAGGAAATTGAAAGCGCAACAGCTTCCCCCTCCCCCTCCCTTCCCCCCTTTTACTACAATATCGGTACTTTTTTTCAGACAACCATAGTAACGTTGAAACTGAAAACTAATAATGTATCATTAGTGCTATTGTAATATTGAAAACTTGAATAATAACTAAATTGCTGAACCATTAAAAAAAAGTGTCACCACCATTGAAAAAAAGAACACCAGTGAAATTTTGTGTCTCATTAATGATCAGGCATTGCGTCAGTGACTGAATTGATGGTACAAAACAAAAAAATAACCAATTCGTCTGAGCAATAACAATAAATAAAATGCCACGATTTCCAATGGTGGACTAATTTAATCGATTAACATAATACTGTAAATAATATCAACGTGGTGTGTGTTTGTGTGAACAAAAAGTCTCACCCCAAATTTTTAAGAAGTTTGTTTCCATCAACGCTGTTGTGTGTTACAGGGAAGCTAACAGTAATGTTACACGAATCGAGTGAGACAGTGACTGTTATTTAATGTAGGTTTCATATTCTAACCACATCTTGACAACATGTGAAGAACTAACTTGGTATTATGAATCGTCTAATGTTACCCAAAATATAAAGTGCGCAAAACAAAGCAGGAAGCTTGTTAACCTCAAATAAGACATGGTCAATAATGTACTAATAACTAATACATAAATATTATCCCTGACGATTCCTATTCATTCGCAATATAATTGAAGGATAAAGAGGTGTTAAGTAACATTTTTGTCAAAAAATGACCTAACATTTTCGAATGTGTTAGGTACAATTCTACCTTCCTAACGCATAATTTTGAGCAAAACAACATGAGTGTGAAGACGAGGTTTACGTCTTGACTTCGTGGTTACCATACCCACAAAAAAGGGGTTTACTCCTATATTTTTAATATTAAAAACATACTCCCTTCTCCTTCCTCTAGTGGTAAAAAAATAAATTTTATAGCCCCCCTCATTCCACACTTTCCCTTATGATGATGAAACATAGTTCGATTTCGCTCGCGATTCAAATCATTGAAAATTCATCTATGTATTTACCCTCACTCAAAACACCATTTCATTTAGCAAAATACATAAAACATTATTACTCACATAAACAATTCCAAAAAACAAATCGACAAAACTTCATCTCTAAACCTAAGGTAAATCTCTATATCTTAAGCATTGCACTGTTTTTCAATAAAATACTACCCTCCACTAGCCTATATACGTATATAAAGAAAAAAAATAAAGAAAAAAAATGAACGCTCTCTGTGTTTACTCATCTTTCCCCCTCTATCCTCATCCCCTATCCTTTCTATCCCAGAAAACCACACCCTCGGCTCGCAACGTGTGTGTGTGTGTGTGTATCGCTCTATTGATTTCCCATTTCCAACGCACATTACAATCATTTAAAAGCGGCTTGGTATAAATTTCCTGCAGTTGATAAAATTCTGATAAACCTTTCTCGCGCCGTTTCCTCCCGTCGCTCGGCAATGGCTAATAAATCCTCGCGTTCGCATTTGCTTCATGTGTGGTCGCCTCCGCCCACGCACCTGCTGCTAAGGTAGATTCCCCTTTTACCACAAGATAACTGCTACTACTACTACTATTACTACTACCATTATTACTACACCTCTTGCTAACATGTCGGCCTAACCAAATGAAAGAAAAAACAAACTGAGAAGATCAATAATCGCTTTCCTAAAATCTTTGCTTTTTTTTCTTAAAAATTCGTGGTTTTAAAACCACTATTCGACCGAAACGAGTTGCCACAATGTTAAGTGAGGATCGGAAACTTTGTCTAAACTGCCATTTAGTCAGTCAATAAACTAAACCAAGTAACTTATTTTAAGTTTTAAAAAAAACAAAACATTGACTTTATTTTTTTTTTAAAAAATAAATAAATCAATACTCCCTGCAAATGGAAAGTTAGTCTTAAAAAAAACAAACATCCGAACTAGTAAACCTAATAAAAAAAAGTAAATTTAAAATTAAAGTCGTAACCTAATCCAGTTAACGATTTAAAATTAAACTTATAACCGGAATACTTAACAAAATTAATCAAAAAGTAAAATTTTAATTGACTATGAAAATGTGTTACCGGCAATGCTATAAAATGCTTAGCCTCATTTGGCAAGTACAGAGAAATCTGGTTATTGTGATCACTTTTCCACCAGTATTTTTTGATACCAATAACCGGCTGATAACATTAAACAATAAAAATAAAACATTGGGACCGTCTTGGGACCGACTGATAATGATAACAATGGCTGATTGATAACATTATCAATTCATTATAATAACCGGATTCCACTGCAACATCGAGAATGCAACTATTTAGGTTAGCTAAGGTTAGGTTTCAATTAACATTTCATCTGAAACATTTTAAAGTTTAGCTGTAAACTCAACTTAAATTCTTGCTAATTTCATACAATGCATAAACAAAACTTTAGAATGCTACGACGCATTCTATAGAATGCCTCCGTAATATATAGATCTATATGTTGCAGATTAACATATGTATATGTAAGTTATATTGTAATAATTGTGTTTATTTTTACCTAATGAATGAATTGGTTTGAATTTTGCGTCATCCTGTATCATTCCAAGATTTCATAACAGTTATGAAATTTTTGTTTTATTGGCAATTTTACGCCCAAGTGAGTAAACAAACAAAAAAATAAGAAAATACAAAAATACAAAAATCACATACCATGTAGGATATGGATTTTTAATCTATATTTAAAATGAGTATAATGAAGTTATTGATACTCATTATCAAATGAGTACGAATGAGTATTATGAGTTATGACGTTATGAGTTTATTAGTTAGTACCATGGTGAATAAGATGCTAACTTTATTGATGCTATTAAAGGCGCTATTCACATGGTTAGTACTAATAAAACCTACTATGGCAATACCACACAACACCAATTTCATCGTACAAATGACTACTGTAAATATATCTGCGCCTAAGAAAGAACATCTCATAATATATATCGTCATACGATACATTTATATTACAAAACCGAATAGGATATGATTAAACCACCCAATAACCACACAAAACAGGGGAATAAATTTTAAACCTCCATTCCAATTTTGCCTTCACACAACTCGTTATTTTTACGACATTTTTATGATATCCTTAGTCATCTGAAAAGGTCCTTATCTTAATGCACATCAACAAACGACTAATTTTTTTCTCTTTTCACACCCGCTTAGAAGAGGGACCAGTTATTAATGAGACATTTCAAAAATCAATTTGTCAACTTGCTTAAAACTCACCCTCATTTTTTTTTATTGTACATTCTTTAGTGGGGGCAAACGCTTAAATGAACATTAAGCGCCTTTTGATAAATTATTCGTCCCTTCAAAATAATCCAATTTTTACTCAGATATATAAAATACTAGTTTTTCTTCTTTTCTTTTCAGCAAACCAATTAAACCTTCTACAACCAATAACGTATAGTATTTTAATTAAAAATTTCAACCCCCAAAAAATCGAAACAATCGGGTTGGTACTTTTTTCAATATATTTTAATTTTATTTTTTATAGATATGGGAAAATTTGTTTATGAGTGTTTTACGAGCTAAAAGCTTTCGAACCAAAATCTTTTGTGATAAAAGGACAATTGAAGCTTTGTCAAGTCATCGATGAAACATTAGACGGAAGCGGTTTTGCTAGTGAGATAACGTCTCACTACAAATTCATTTCATCGCGTGCGATTAATCCTCGACAATCGTGACTAGTCAACTTTTGTTTGTCATCAACGTGTACCAGCTTGACATTCGCACCCCCATTCATCTCCTCCATGAAAACCAAAGCTGCAACTTTTTTACTACTTTCGAATACATCAACGACATTCTCAAAATAACGTCTCATGTCTCGTTACTAACCCGAATCCAACACGCAGTCCGACGTTCAATTTTATTACACCAATACAATATATTTCGCAGTAAATGTTTAAATTGCATTACAACAGGAAACTATTAATATAAGTAAAAGTCCGAACTTATCTGGAGTGTATAACTCTTGAAATCCACAGCGATATACCACAACAACGTAAGTGTAAACAATGATACCTTTCATTGTTACCATAACAATAATAAATTAACTTAAGTAAAATAACAACGATCTTCCAGTACGAAAGCATGGGTCACCTACTACTTAGTATAATATAATATAATATTGTAAGGTTTACGGTTATTAGAATTAGCACAACACGTAAATTACTTATTGGAGTGCACATAACACTTTTTATGTCACGGTGAAATAAATTCCAAAAAATAGAATCCATAAAAATATTACAACATTTTAAATTCATAAGACATACAGTTGAAGGGCCCAGTGTAAAAGGGTGTTAAGTAACATTTTCGTCAAAAAATGACCTGAAAGAATTTTCGAATGTGTTAGGTGAAATTTTAACTTTCTGACGCATAATTTTGAACAAAACAACAATTAGTGCAAAGATATTACTACAAAAAGTGTAAAGTAGCCAATAGACATCAAGGCAAGTTCAGATCTTTAAACGCGTTTTCCTCAAAATTGTAAAAATGTTACCTAACACCCTTTCACACCAGGCCCTTCAATTTTTATTTATAATGCAAAACTCGATTATATAAAAAAAAGTATAAAATATAAGCCCAATATTACAGTGAAGAAATAATTCGCTTCCAGCAATGTTGCACTGTATTGCAGTGAAGCTCGTAGCGAACTAATGCAATGTGGTGAAGCTTTCAATTAACTAAGGCATGTAATGAAGCCTACAGCAAATTATTGGAGAATAAACTGTACGAGCGTACTGTGAAGCTCGTTTTGAATTCAGGCAATTCTCGCGTTACAAACAGTTCGACTTATGAACATTCGAAACAAACAAAAATCAAATGTAACCTAAGATAGGTCAATCTAGTTCAAAATCTTGGTTTCCAATTAAGGCAATGGTATAATACATAAAAAAACAAAAAATGATTACAGTTGAAATGATAATCGACTATTTTTACACAACTAACAGTTTCCAAAACGTGTTGAATTTTTATTTTCCCTTACTTCATTCTTTGAACCAAACTCAATTTTATAAATTAATTTAGCTATTGTATTTTCCACCGAAGAGTTATCACACCGTTTACACTTCATTAAAAAATCAATCTTTCACCTTTCATTCGCTTCATAATGACAATAACAACGATCACCAACGTTATCGCCTTTTTCTCTCAACTTTACTTTCAACACACGTTCAACCAAACATAAAAAAAAAGAAACAACGAAAAGTTACCAAATTGCATTTCCAAGATACCATCAGTGGTTCGACCTCACTGCCATTCCATTTTCCATTTCAACCTTTTCTCAGTTTATTGAGAAACTTGCCTACCCCTCAACCGTGGTGATTAATGACAACTGCTCTTAAAAATTGAGACAAACCGTTACGCCCATTTGCCGTTTCTCAATTTCGTGCCAGCTCTAATTATTTTCCCGCCTTCGTTACAAATCGACCTCCCTTTGTACGTGTCATTCCCCTATCAATAACGCTTTTCCTATTTTTCGTTCCTCTCACTCTTTTTAATCTCGGCGATAAACCTTCCAAAATCGAGTTACTTAAATTCCATTTCCACATCCAAACGGTCCATCATTGGATGTGTGGACAAGGTAAATTACTACCAAATACTGTCTAAATATATATGTACATACAGCGTTCACATACACACACAGACACACACACACTCGGAGCCTAAGACAAATAATCCACTAGTCCAAGATCGACATCTATCTATCTCATTCTACAAGGTAGAACTGTCACCATCACGAGAAATAAATGTACCATCCAAACAGATAATCAAGAACTATCATCAATACTATTTTCTTTTCCCCTTTCGTTTTTACTTAGATTTTTCTACTACATGGTGTCTCTTTAATTTTTCTCAATAACAACAAATGCTTTATCTCTGTCAGTAATGTTGCCATTGATGACGATGTGATGATGGACAATGCAAACCACACCCATTACACCAACTTTGCCATCTATAAAACCACTACTATATTTTTTTTTACTCTGTAAACTTCAGTTTGCAATCGAAATAGTTTTACACTTATTTTACATGTTACATGTAATTTCAGAAAATACAGCTGAAACATAATACCTGTTTCAATGTTCAAGGATTCAAAATACCGAGTGACAGACACAAACACAAAAAAAAAATTGTCTCTCACCACCGCTAAACTTATAAACAATAGTTATTGCACTACAATATATCAAGTTTACGAACGAACCCTTCGCATGAATTATTCCGTCATTAATTACATGAAAGACTATTACAAATCCCACTATAACATTGTCGAATAGGCTTTTACTTGCTTCCTGGAACCATCACACAAAAAACACGGACTGCATAAAAAAGTATCTAACTCTTTGAAGCAAAAGACGCCACACAAACGAAAACGATTCAGCATACAAAGTATGTTCAAGTTAAAACGATGGCATGCACACACTCAGCACACACCCACGTCTACGTGCTTAAGTAGCACCTTCCAAAGTCGACACACACACACAGCACTCTCACTCAGAAACACTCTCCCACTCCCTCTCTCCTTTTGCCACTCTTGGCATTAAATTAATTGAAAACATCGGAGGAAATTTAATTTCCTGCGGAACCATGTCGCACGATAAAAAGCCTCAGCACCGCAACAATGGCCGCGCCTTCCGGCATGCACTCCACTCTGTGCGCATGCGCGAATTTGTTCTACTTCATTGTGGAGTGGCGGCCATTTACCTGTAATTGGTAAAAGAGCCACCAAATGCGTGCTGGAATGCTGGCTGCGGCTTTGCCTTTCCACTACTTTACACTCGTACTTTTTTCACCTACCCACCCATCGTAGGTTTTTTTTTCCTCCAAACAATCCTTTCCACAACTTTAGCAGAATGCATCTCAAGCACCGAAGAACAAGCCCTTGTTCTATTTTTTATACTTCAAATCCAAGCCTTGCTTGCAAGATCAAGACTTCTTGTTGTGCAATCACAAAAAACATTTAATAAACAATAGTTATTCTCCAATTTGTTTCATAAGTTTCAGTTAAAGTTTTCTTCTCTCGTGACATTTCATTTGCTACAATATTAATATTTATACAATATGAATAAATTGAAGGTTTGTCTAGAATAACGTTGCATGTAACAATTCATAGTTTTGAGTAAATGGCAAAAGAAGTATTCAGTAAAACATTGTCATGTATTAGGTGACCAATTTCTAAGTGATATACTGTACTGTATGTATGTTTTAGGTAGGTATGAGTTTGTCTATTGACAACACTAGCTAGGCCCATGCATGTATGTAGGCCCTAGGCACGTTTTTCCATAATAATCTCAATAATTAATACTAAATTTTTGTAACATACAACGTTATTCTGAGCAAGTCTTCAATTGTTGCCTCACTGTGGGGTTGTATGAAATTTTTAGCGAATATCATTTCCATACCTTAATGGCTTTTTGTTGGGGTACACTAAAATTATTCAACTACTCTATGTTTATAGATCCGATGTTTGGAACTTCCCGGAAAAGCTTTTCTATGTGAATAATGAAATCAAGTCACCGATTTGCAAACGGGTTTGTCAGCTTTCTAATAAAAATTTACATACTGTTTGGAACTAGCCTTGTTGGCCTACATACCCTATTATTTATACAGCCGAGTATTATTTGTAGAAAATTCTTTCTGCAGTTTTGTAGGTCCCCCCTTTCGTAGCCGAATCAATAGAATAAATATCCTTCCTTTGTGAATAAACTAGCTAACTTGTCTACCACGTTTCGTAAAACCGATTCAGCCGTTTTTACCGTCGGACACGCACAACAATCGACGTTGAAAAGATTTCATTTATTGTGCAGGTGCATGTATATAGAATAATGTAACCTTTGGGTTTTAAGCTTCACAGATTTTCTACACTCACCATAACATGACAGTACAACACTACAGGAACAGCTTTAAACAGACAGTACTTAGTTTGTACTAGACTAACGTGTACACATGTGCAAATTTTGATACAATGAATGTCTGTTTTATTGGAAACATCTCCAGCTGAGTAACAATAGGAGTCTTCAATTGTAGGCTATGCTTACAGGTGCAATCTACTTGCACTTAGAATTGAATCATTTAGCCTCTACTCCTGTCAGAACTATGTACTCGTATATGTACAAATTTCTACACAGTGGAGTATACATGGGGTGATCTGACAGGAACAATGTGACCTTATCAGGAAAGTGGAATGTCTTTAGATTAGCGATCGACCAGGCGGTTAGGGCTCAGCTATGCAGATGGAGGGAAAGTACTAGGTTTCCATCCAAATCAGACTTTCCGAAAAGGGGAATCCCGTTTATCCGTGAGTGTTCTATTGACTTGCCCGAGCACGAATCTCTGGGAAAAGGGAAAAGTGTCAGTCGCCTTACGCTGGGAATTTCGGCTCGAGACTGACAGCCTAATTCATGGATGTTGGTGCCTTAAAGAGCGATTTACTACGCTTGCTGGTGACGGTTCTAGTGCTCAGCACATCCGCTTAACTAGACGATCAACGAGCGAAAAGAGAGAGCAGTGCTTAAGCCTTGTCTACGTGGGTGCAAGATAAACTGTTGATTATTCCCAGTGGCTGACTGTTTTAATTAGAGCGCCATCGTGGATATTTCCCTACTAATTCCCCGGTAATCACGAGACGATTCGGCAATCAATCTTGATCGGCAAAGCTTAGTATTACTTAACGCACACGCCATTTATCAATCGAGGCAATTTAAACTCGCTCTCTCTCAGGCGCATATATATACATGAAGACACTCACTCAGTCGTTCTGAGGAGCAAGAGACCGCAGAAACGGAAAACACCAAGTACAAGACACTCCGTGTCGGATTATTCACTCTCAATTGAATGCGACAATTGCCTTGAGATTTACAATCATCCCCCCTCCACTTTTTCCAACATCTTGATTAGTTTAAACTTCTAATCGATATTGCAGAACGCTCACAACCTGACACAATTTGTAAAAATTCTCAGAAACAATTTAAATTTGAGAAACTATATACGTTTATATTAATTTGAGTTGTGATGGAAGTTGAGTGCTGGACAACTAGTTTAAAGAAGTTACTTGCGAGTTGAGTAGATATATACTGTACTGTATGACAAGACACACATAAAGCGTGTTTTAAAAAATGCACTGTACATTTTTAATGTAATATACTTGTTTTTAAGTTTAGTCATATCGTCGGCTAAAGTGTAAGCCTGCGAACTACATTTTAACAACTTTACAGAAGAAGCATAAAAGTAAATAAAAATAGGCCTACATGAATTATATAGGAAAAACATTTTTTCATTACACATTAATACCATGTTAGAAGTCCAGTTGTGCATGAGCACAACTGGATTTCTTAGTTGATGCGACCTGTTTTCCTTTTCGAATGGTATGTTTATCTCAAAATGTGCCAAACTGGAGTTAACATGTTTACATCCTAAGTCGACGATATTATACGATTATGAAAAGATCTGAAATAGGTTTATAATTACTGCATCAGAATAACTCACGAAAATTCACGTTAAATTCAGACATCAAATCTACATAAGTTTCAAAATTCAGCGTAATAACACTATTATGCATTTATTAGTTAACTAAATTGATTTTTTATCAATTTTTAGTAGAATATAAAATTTCTGGTAATAGAAGTTTATTTTATTTTTTGCGACGTTTCAATGTTAGCCATAACACTGACCACGCTAATGGTTAATTTACGTCTTGAATTCAACGTTACTTCAGATTTTAAAATCTCTACTACACATATATTCTCTTGATAAAATATGATATACAACTTCTTCTTAAGAAAAAACCCATAAAATGAACTAGTTTCATCCTAAATTTATAGTATTCTCATGTCACTATTTCGGCATTTCCAGCCATTAATACCCCTTTGAACACATAAGACATGACAATAATTCCTAAATTCAACGCCTTACCAAAACAAAACATACACACAAAAAATCTAAATCATCCACCAACCTCATCTTTACGAGTACTAAACATTGACTCTAGCAAGAGTTTATATCTTGATGTGTGTGCTTGGTGGTGGGTCTAGATATAGAATGATAGCCTGTGTATACCATGGACTAACCCCTGTCTTTGAGGGTAGACACCTGAGATCTAAAACCTTAATCCCTTCTCCTCTACTGACCCCAACGCTAGCTGAGATTATCGTAAATCTTGTCGTGATGAACAACTCCAAGTTGTTTGTGCACCAACGCAAAGACTGTATAAACACACCTATTATCCCAGTCACCGTTCGGTGATATACTACAAGCTTACGAAATGAAACAAACAAACAAAAAAAACGGAAAGAAAAACACGAGATAAAAACCCATCAGAAAAGCTAAAACAAGACAAAAAAATAGCAACAAACAAGAAACTACGAACATGTAAGCCTATATAAAAAGTGCAACATCCTTATTTTTATTTGTATTTAGATATGCTTGATCAAGTGACATTTCTGTGTTTTGAGTAATAATTCTAGTACTTCTCTTATATGTGACAAGCCGCTTGTGATGCTAGTGGTGGCTAACGCTGGTGTGAGTGGTCGATCTTTGCGTAATGAACTTTGGGTTTATGATGACAGGTCACCAGATTAGGTTAGTTCCCACCCCAAGGCCTGGCAAACGCTCAAGTTGAAACGGACCAATACCTAATCTAGTGGCCTATCATCTAAAAAACTCCAAGTTCGTTTTTATCACAATGATCAGTGATCACACAACGATCTATCACACACGCCAGCACTAGTGCCACAAACTGCTTATCACTTATAAAAAACAATTTTTATGCAATCGAAATATACAACGAGACATGAAATACTCTTTAACAAACAATCATAGGACCCCGCCATTCAAATTCAAATTTACTCGTACTTTCTTGTTGAAGCCAAGCCCGTCCGATGTTGCTATTTGCTTTGTACTTGGTTAATTTTGCAGGTTAGGTCAGGAAAAACAAAGAAAAGAAACGTATTAAATGTATGATAATGTTTTGTTTTCCTAACCCAACCTGTAAAATAAACCAATCACCAACATTTAAATCAGTCAATTGTAATTAACCAGAAAAAAAAAATAATGCAAATTATTTTATGAAATACCACTGTACTAAATAAATTCCCAGACTACACATATAAAATAAGTGGTGGGTTCTAGTTTACTTTTAACACGTTTTGATGCAAAGTAACTTTTTACTTCCGACCGTCATTAATTCGCTTAAGTTTATATTAACACGAATTAAGATTAACGACGCTTTTGTCACCAACAGACGATCGTAAAAGCGAAGCAGTCAATTAAGTGAGTGAAACTGGTCGCAAATTTCACCTACGTTACACTCTAATTGTCCTTATGTGTCTACGCTCAGGGTACATAATTCTCCTGGACGAGACAATCACTTGTTTTCTTCCAAATTCTCCCAAATTTTCAAATCCAACATTTTCATATTAAAATGATAATCTTGCACACATTAACGAACTACTGAAATGTAAACTCTCTCTATCAGATTAATAAAACATCGAAAACAAAAATACCCACGTAAAATATCTTATTTTTAAATTATTTGTACTCCCAATGAGATTGTTCTAAAATATTAGCAATACGAAAAATGTCGATTTTGATCATGTTAAAGAATATGTACCAATATGCAATATCCAATTTTCGTATCAACTATTTTTGTAATTTTATATTCTTGTGAACCTACTTATCGTGTTTAACCATTTGGTGAACTTTTATTTTAGATTGGTGTGCGCAGTTTAGATAAAATATCGTTAAGATAAATGGAATATTTTAATGTTTGTTTTTCACTTATCCTAGTGTTTATGAGTGTAGATACGAGGTTAGATTAATTAGAAAATAAATTCAAATATCCATTTATGTTAACGATTGTTTCCCAAAACTTCGCCCACCAACCTAAAGTGAAAATTTACCTTACTTTTTAATTATAAAAGTGAGAAAAAAACTACCTTGTGTACGGAAGCAGCTAGAGTTTGAAGTTTTTTTGCGTTTGCTCCAAATTTGGTGGTACATTAGAAAACAATACGCTTAAATTAAGAAATTGTTATACAATTATTGTTGATAAAAAAATTGTTGTTGTACAAGTATCAACTTTTAAAACACGTCTTTTTTTTCTTCTTATATTATGGATAAAGCGTTTATGGAACGTTAATATGCAGTCATAGACGATAATAAAAATAGGCATATTGATTTTATTAACTTAATAAAACATTCCAACCACCTAAAACAACGATGCTGGATGGTGAAATATTTCTAGATAAGTTGATTTCCTTTTCTTTTTTTTAAATCACTCTTTATACGAGTTGAAAGGGGTGTGTTTCCCTTTCTGATCACAGCGAGCGTATGCCTAAAAGGTTAGAAGAGTAAAGGCTATCGAACTTTATTGATCCGTTCAACTGGTTATCACGCGCGCATGTCAAAGGTGGGCTCTTCAAAATCGTCGCCACCTTGGCGTAAACCGATTATTCGAGTTCTACTCCACCGAAGCCATTTTAACATGCAACTGGATCGATCTGTCTACAGGGACCTAGCCTAAAAGAGTTCAACACAGATTGGTTGAGACCTCTTAAAAGGATCTCTCTGCAACACATCCAACACACGCACAAACATACGCGCACGCGCATAAATACACACTCACATCTCTCAATAACCAACATACAAGATGGAAGAGAAGTTCGCATGGGCCGAAATGTTTATTCGCTTGCAGAATCGCAAATAAACGCAGTGAGTGAAAAGCATAAGAGAAAGCGAGACGAATGATGATGATGAGGAAGCAGAAGAGGAGGATCTTACAATCCATCGTCGGCATCGCAACTTTGCAATACACAGCAAACAGCAGTGTCAATATTTAATGAAAATGATGAAGCTCCTTCCTCATCCATGAAACGTTTCATGTTCGCAACAGTTAACCCAATTTAACACGTTCCCGATTGTGACAAAATACTGCTACTCCCACTACAAATAGTACTGGTATTGCTGCCGGGCTACATATGCAACATGAGCAAATCGCTCGAATGGAAGAAATGCCCACAAGGAGAATTATACCTAGGATTTTCGTGGCGTCCACAAAAGGATCGAGAAGACAAAATTGAAGCGAAAGACGGAGCGTTTACATGACTGCGTTTCTTTTACTAGATCGACGAGATTTTTAAAACAAGAAAAAAGAAGTGAAGAAAACCATTCCTACAAGAGGTATTCTTCAGTAAAATATAAGCCTCCCCCGCTCAAATTAGAACTCGAGCAAGCACTCGTATTTCAGTGCTTGACATTGACCCTCCCCCCTGATTAATGCCGTATATCTAAGGAACAGTACGTTCATCTTGTGAAATATAATACAGTATACAAAACTTCTAAACTACAGGTAATACCACACAAAAATTTCTCAACATAATCTTAACTTATTTGCACAGAGATAAACTTGATGTTATTAAAATTTTATTTACTAAAAAAAAATTTTAAAGTAAAAAATCGTCCACAAATAAGAGCATAATGAAAACCATAATACTACATGTAGTTGTGAATGCTAATCAACCTACCCAGTATCAGGTGGTCTGAAAAATATATAACGTTATATAAACATGAATGGCTTTCTGTCACACGCAAGAGTTGCGCAATTTATGGTATGACAACTCTGGCATTTGTTTCTCCTCAATCAACGAAAACTGGCACTGACGTCACAATTGTCCACAAATCGTTCCACTTGCCTGTAACTTGCCACACCTAAAATTGCACGTGTCAGATGGCCATAGAGTTTTGCTGCATTGACTTTATCCTGATAATAAAGAACTGAGCAGGTTGAACTCTCATATGTTACTTGTCAACGATTACAACGTTTGGATTGCAAATACAACTAGCGGTTTAATTTCAATTTTAGACAGCATCGTCAATCGATAAATTCTATATAACGTCCTTATGTCATGTGGTAAATAAACTGATGACTTGTAATGACAGCAGTTCATTAAAAGTAGAAAATTAAGCCATCGAAGATTTATCATATAGCATTACCTCACCTTATAATTAAGTAAGTAGACGGTAATGTTTCAATTTTGTTGTACGGTTACCATACATAAAGCAGGTTTACACCAAAGTTTTAAGATCATTTCATTTTATCGATCAAGTAATGTCATTCTAGAATTGTTTTACAATGTCAGTGTGAAAGCAACTGCACTCATTTCTTCAAAATCGAAGTCAATAGAACCTCGTTATAACAAACTCAAAACGACGTTATGTAACAAATGTGTCACGTCTTAAGCAATGAAGGAAAGTCTTTGCTATTACGAGGTCAGCAACTTTGTGTGGCATCAAATTTGTTGTAAAAAAGACATGGCACAGACGATAGTCCCACTTATCCAATATCTGCCCACATTATATCGATCGATTTATGCAGCACATGAGTCAAAACGTCTATCAACATCCAAGTATTCGAACGACGAACGTGTCTATACAACTACTGAAAGTCTTTCCCTTGTCGTTTCTTCTTCCGCAGCACTATCTTTGTCCGGCAAAACTCTGCCACTGACTTGTCTTACAAGCGCTTGGAGAGATTACAGCGAGCTGTAGCTGGGTCGTGGGGACGCGCACAAGTGATCCATCTTGCCACAAATTAATGGGAAAATTTAATCCAACCGAAAGAACCCCAAAGAACTTGCAAGGAGTTGAAACTGGGGAGGGTGTAACAAATTTCTTGATTCCCTCTGCGGTTGGGTTTAATTGTTATTACAACCAGCAGACGAGTGGAAGTCTCTTCCATGACCATGTCCGGACTCACTTGTCACAAATCATTATTGCGAGACTTGGGGCAGATGGGAGATACACGGGTCCAACCTTCTTCAAGATCCTTAAGCCCTTCTGTCCAGATGCGCTTGCTTTGGGGTTGGGGCCCTTGGTTCGCTGCACCAACTTCAACAGCGAGTATTGGTGAGAAACAAAATCAACTTAATTCTCCTCCAATCTCTGTTCGTTGCGCACATTCGTCAACGCACTTCGCAATGCCCATCTTGGCAGAAACACGATGCTCTTCCACAAAGTCTTGCTCATCCCCTCGTGACAACATGAAAAAGTTTGTGCCAATGAATCGTAACTCCATTCATGGTTATTTCTAACTTGAAAAAATTACTCTCGACCATTCCACGAATGGTGTTCTGTTCTTCAGGCTGCTATGCAATGGCCTGCGATTTCGCAGCACTGGCAGTGTCAAATGTTTTGTGTTACATCACCAACAGTTTGCACCTTGTTGGGTTTTCTAAGCAATACACACTACATGCAGCACTAACAGTTGAACTTTTGTGAACAATTTTTATAAGGACATGTAATCACAAGCAAAATAAATGAAAAACCGTTACCTATCTTCATGTCGTTTTAATAGCAGATCACTGCATCTGCAATCATCATATAATTAGTATCAAACTCATAATTACTTTTTTCTTCATTAAAGCTTTTTTTTTATTCAGAATCTCCTGTACTATTCAAATTTGTATTTCTTAAAATAGTAATACTTCCCACTAGAACATTTAACAAGAACATGCTTCCTATTATAAATTCTAATCTCATTTCAACCACATGGTTAAGATAATATAAAAATAAGAATACAAAAAAATGTATACCATCACAAGGGTGGTTACAAGATCTCAGTTGCTGTTTTAGCGAACCACTCTGTGGAGGTCCGTTTTCTTCAAGCCTGAAATTATACTTTCAACAAGATTGTCTTTTAGGTTCTTGTTCAAAAATAATTGTATATTTTTTTATACCATTCACCTCAACTTGTTACATTTATTATCACCAAAAACCTGGTTCTAAACACAGATTCTTGATGAATCCAAAAGAGGAAGAAAATCAATACATACCTTGCCCATTTCCAAGCAATCTTACAAATGCACAGACAAGGATCTCATTCTCAAGTTTTAAAACTAATACACAACTCGTACTGTAACGTCTATGCAGAAATTGACATTTAACATATAAAAACAAAAAAAAAAACATGTCAACTTCCTTGGCAAAACTAAGGAATAGATGTAAAAGTGTACCATTATTGCCCAAGTCCGTTGTCGCTGTACGATTTTGCTGGTGCCTCATTTGATCATCGCGTACATCTCAACAGATCCTCCTCAACCTACTGCAATCAATATTGACGCGAACGCTTCAATACAAGCTCTCAAAAGTAGGAAGGTAAATAAAACGATACCACCCTCTCCAATCACAGCAACTTTGTGTCAACTGGAAACCACACATAGGAGTAAATCAGAAAAGGGTCACTTACTCGCTACCAGACAACGCTGCTTAAAACCCTCATTTTTCAAAACTGTTTTTGAGTGAAAACCATAAGGATGAAAGAAAAAAACCATACCTACCAAATGCATCTGAATACTAAAAAAACAATCAGTTAAAAAACGGTACAAACACCACCATGTACAACAAGGGAGGAGAAAAAAAAAACCAAAAAACTTGAGGAAAATAAAATAAAAGTAAAATAAAAAAATTCACCCACCTGGCACACCCCCTAGCTTTGCAGATAATATTCAACACCAAACACGCCAGCAAACACAAGTGATTGACATGCAATCATAGTCAATATTGGCAATGTGATAGTGCGACCTTGGTAGTGATGAAGCTTTAGCTTCAGGTTTTCAGTAAAGAAAAAATATCTCAAATTCAGTTGATACCACATGCCAAAAATAAACAAGACTGCATTGTCAAATCAAATGTTGATATTTCATAAACCTGCTAGCACTATGAAAAAGATTGAATAGCATGAAGACGTTTACAGCAAGCGAATTAAGATAACTTTTTTTTTCTCACATGAAGAGAAAAAGCATAGAGAATATAAGTATGAGCAACACCGACTCAACTTCTATGGCACGCAATAGAAATTGGAGGTAAATGCTAACAGGTTTATGTCATTCTTGAAGACTAAGCGAGAGAAAATCAAACCGCTACCTGAACTCATGACACATCCCTACAAGTGGACTTGCATTTTTTTTTAATATAGTAAGTAGCCTGATTAACACGTTTAGAGAGTGGAAAAAAATTAAAAAGATTACTCTACAGTGGGAAGAATCCTCTCCAAAAGTTGACGTCAGAACAACGTTGCGCCAGTTAACTAAAGAGAGAAAAAAGTTTCACAATAAGTGAGCTCTTGCATCAACAACTGACACATAAAGCTAGGCACTTTCCTCGGGTCCCTTTTTATTTTAGAGTTTATATAGGAATATAAAATATAAGAATGTGCAGTCACTAACAAAAAAAATCACCAATCTCATTGGTGCAGCTTAATTTTTCACTTTACAAAATTTGTTTTGAGTGTGCAAAAAAATGTGCAGCTCACTTCATAATATAAAGGGACTCCAAAAAAAAAACAAAAACAATTTTAGCTTTCTAAAATTATACTACTGAGATAAAAAAAAAAATAGATTTAAAGCGAGCCAATAGAAAGATATATATAAAAAAAATATATTCTACCTACAACAGCAGTATAAATGAACACATACGAAACCTAAATCGTCATTCAGCTCTTGTTGAACTTTCCTCTGATGTGCAACATTCAAGTTGCTACAGCCTGCAAAATTGACAGGCAACAGCTGTTATATGAAATACTGCTATAGCAATCTCAAAGAGCATATTACACACGATAAAAAAAAATACTTGAGCATAACTGGTTTCATATTAGAATAAAAAATAAAAGAAAAATTAGTGTTAATGATGAATGAAGGTTACCAAATGGAAGCGTGACTAATGCAATCTACAGAAAACAAACAGAACCACAAAGCGACCAAAATCCACCAACAGCATTGATTTTAACACATAAGCTTTAATTACGTATTATTACTGACGAATTATTTCATTGTCTTGCCTACATGAAAATTTTACATATCCACATTTAGGAAAAAAATTATGGGGTAAAAACAAATGGAAGCCATCATTCCATTAGATACGAAGAGCATTTTTAGAAAGCTTGCAACTCATTTGTAGTAATCGACATCGATAGTTTTCCACACCAAAATATGTGTGTATTACCAGTGTGTATAAGTTGTCCATAGAACAAAATTTCTTACCAAAATGTGAAATGCCTTTTATCACATGCAATTTTTGGTGTGGCAAGTTAAGCAATTCGTGAACCACTGTAACATCAGTTTCTTGTCCAATCAATGAAAACTGGCTGGACAAGGAGCTGAAATCACAGCTGTGCACAAATTGCTCGACTTGAGAGGCAAATAATTGCATGTGACACAGTGTTTAAGATACTAACAGATACCATGAGTATAACTTTGATGTTTTCCATAAAGTAGGGTTCAATATGGTATACTTCATTGACAAAAAAAACTTTTTTTGCGGTATCTGTTGTACTTTTAATTAGGTAATATGAATTTAAGCTATAGGCAAGATCTAGCAAGGAAGTGTGGTTGTTAGCTTACCTAACTGCTCTTACTAGAAATTCATTATTGAAAACTCACTAGAGTGAGTGAATTTATAATAAAATCGACCAGAAATATACAGGTTTGCATCATCACAAAAATACAGGGAACAGTTATTACCATTCCTAACTTTTAACTACCCTATTTCTGGCAGAATTCATGATGTATAATAAATAATGTACATCAACAAGTCTATACTCATTTTTGAACGCTCACAAAACTTTATTCTACTCATGATGTAACTTATGTAGCAATCGTGCTAAAAATATAGCACTAAAAATTCATCTGCAGATTGCATTAGTAAAATTTGTAGGTTAAGTCTGACGAACAACGATGTTAACCAAAGTGATATAAACAAATGAAGAGAAGCCACAAAAAATAACATACAAAATTGTTTTTAGTTATCATGTGAACGAAATGTCATTCCATACAAAGCAAGAACACAAAATGTGGATACTGACAGCAAGCAATACCAAAACCTACTTCAAGCAAGAAAATAGAACGAGAAGTTAAAAATTATGACCGAGATAGCCATTCTAAAAAATAAGCAGGTCTGATACCAGATAAATGTTGAAAAAATTGGTAAAAAAAATATAAAGAGAATTAATGTTACAAGCATTTATAAATAACTAGAACGAATGAACGAAGTAAAAAAAATGAAATAATTAAAACGCCACCACGCACACACACACACAAACTGCAAACTATGATGTACGAAAAAGAAAGTTAATTTTTGTATACAAAGTCTATCAATGCAAAAATTCAAAAAAATTCTAATAGGTTAATTATTCTGCACCCTTTTTTTTTAGAATCAATAAAGCAACTTAAAAAAAAAAAGGCCAGTATAACACTGACCAAATAAAATATATGCATAAACCATACGTACTGACACAAGGGGGGGCTGCAAAATCTACCAATCTAGTAGGCAGACCGTGCGTATAAATGGCCGACTGCGATGTGCCCCATACACCAGGATTTGCTCAAGATGGAAGTCCAAGGCAACGCAGCAGGTTACATGTTCTAACGCACATTAAGACATTGTGGATCAGCATACTATATACTGTCCTTGCAAAACACGTATTCTAACCAGAGGAAACTATGTATTGAATATAAAGTAAGAAAAAGAAACGGTTCCTGCATGGCGTCCGCTTGACAATCGGATGATAGCCTACCGATTCCAGGTGATTCTGGCCTACCGGTAGATTATAAACCAGCTAGTGTACCTAAACACAGTGGCCAACTCCAAGACCCTAGGTTTATATAACAAATTACCATTGTTAAGTTCTAATTAGAATGCCGTACCCAGTCCACAAGTTTATTGATATTGTTTTTATATGAATCTTATAAAAGAATAAGACACCATGAGAGCCAATCAAAATTCAATTCGTTCATGAAGGCATGAATCAAATCTGCAAGACAACCAGAGTTTTGATCAGTGTTCATATACTTTTCAAAACCATGAAGATGCCCTACACATTTGGTTACACCATTCACCAAGTTGATTCTCACCTTGTCTTATTGCATAATCTGTAATCCTAATATGTGTATTGGACTTTAGCTATTTCGTTATTTTTACAGCAATCTTGTGCAATCCGCCCTCTCCCACTTTAAATATACTTATGGTTCATGTGTTATTCGCAGTAAAATCACTAAATATCATTGATTATCAAGTCGATGATCAGGTAATTTATCACAAGTGACTTTTCTTTTACATTGATAATCTTTCCTGGTTGCATGAATTTTCACAACTCAAATCTCTTGTAACGCGTTTTATAAATTGTTATAATACACAAATTAACTGAGGATTTGTAGAAGAAGAAGAAGAAACCTTCTACGATTCCCACCACAATATAATTCGAGTTTGTCATTTTTTCAGTATCAATCTATTTCAATACGTTCCTGTATTGCAAACATACTTTTGATTAACGATACTAAAAAACCGGAATTAAAATAATTTAAAGCAGAGTTTACTCAATACACCATTTCACGTTTCATGTTGATTTAAACAGTTGTTACCGATTACCATTGTTTTTGAGTTGTTCAGTTGAACTTGTGCTTCTTTAGCACAAGACCCAACGGAGACAAACGATCTTCAGGAGTTTTTACTGCAGTACGCTGAGATAATGGAAATAAAAATGTAGCTTACCTCATGGATTATCTTGCAACCCTTCACTGGTCCAATTTGCCCGAACAATGCCAGAATCAGCTCTTCAGTCACCGATGGATCCAAGTTCCCGACGTACCTGTGACCATCAAGCAATTAGTAAAGACAAAATACTCAAACAAAATATTTCAACAAAAAACACATTCTAAATTCATGATTCGTCTTATGTAAAGAATGAAATGTAAATTTACTCACAGGGTACGTGGCTGGGTCTCTTCACCCGCAAGCATTTGCTATGGAAAAAAGAGAAAGACAAATTATATCAGTCATTCACTTCCTTGTGTTTTCAATAATTTGAAGGCTCTATGAGATAAAGGTCTATCATTTACATGTATGTCAAATTGAACTTCCAAGTTCCTAAAAACACTGGAACTGTCAAACTATAGCAATGGAAAAGACCAAGCATATAAGGCTGTTTCAAAGACTGCTCTTTCCCACTTTTCTACATTTAAACAATGTTCATCTGTAGACATCTATTTATCTTTTTATTCACGATTAAATTTAAAAACACCAAGGGCAAAAGAACCTAGAAGAGTATATTGAAGCTGTAATAAAGTAACATTGGGATTTGTATTTCCTTGCAAGAGATGGCTTTTAGAACTACCAGCTACCATTCTTTGAATCTTGGTTGCAAAATTTAGTCACAAGATTGAACTTAATGAACCAGATAATTTCTTTTTATGGCAGCATCCTCATGCTATGGCTGACATGGTAGATGCACCATCAAACTCACGTGTGCCTTTTTCCTCCAACACTGAATGACGTCTGGGTGGCAACACTTGCAACCGATTTAGCAGGCAAACGACAATGCCAAAAAAGAGTGTGTAATAGTAAAAACAAGGAACCCAAGGAAGATGGTATTTCGTTCTCCCCTCAACCACCGTGCACAAACTCTCCCTGGCATCCAAAAAATTATCCACCTTCCCACCTGCTCACCCTTTTTTACAGACTTCCTTAATCATCTTCTTGGGACATTGGAAAGAGATTAATGCAACGTGCTGCAAATTATTCCAAGCATTTCAGCAATGTTTCCTCGGTGCCGAACATTCAGACAGATGTGCTGTCAGCACTGAAAGGCTTGGGTTGGTGCGATAGTAAAAAGCTCCCATTTCTGGAGCAAGAACACTTACGTTCCTATGTTAAAAGATGCACGGTTGGCGAAAAAGTAAGTTATATAGTCCATTAATCCGTTATTTGCTGCATCCTGCTGTGACTTGCATGTGTTGCAAATTCCTTTCGGCAGTTACACTTTCTCCATTCTAACATAAATAAAACCTTTTCTTGGCTGAGAAAAACTGTACATCTGTATGCTGTTCAGTATCGTTATTTCTTCTCTCCACCCATAAAAAAAAATGACCGTTTCATCGATTGAATGTTGAGAGATGAGTTTCTCACTTTCAACAAATATAGTACAACTTCTTTAAAATTGAGTTGAAAATACCTTTAAACGGTTTTACTTTTAACAAACTTTTGAAAAGTTGGAATCCACAGTATTTTACTTTGGTATACTGTAAGTTACAAAAGATGACAATACAAACCAATCACTGATATAGAATATGATAGATCGGGTCCGACACTAAGTTTATTGAGTTGTGACCATAAAAACTGAACGAGGGAGCCAGTGAAAACGAATTCGAAAACGATAGATTTCACTGTATATAAGCAAATGTAAGTGATGTTTGCTTAACATAACATGAGCAAATGTAAAAATAAATAAATTCAATTTTATTTTTAAATAATCGCCAAACGAATTTTAAGTGCAGAAAGAATATCAACTGGATTCATAATTTTCATAGACATTTGAGAATAAAGTTCCTTGAAACAACATCCAGACAAAAAAAAAGTGTCAGTGCATGTATTGTGTTGTTTATTCAGTAATTTTTTTTCTGCTATATATTTAATTTCCTGTACTATACACTACTGCATTATGGTTATACAGTAGGTTCCACATTGTATGCATGTACTTATCCTCAAGTTCCTCATTGATTGAGCTACATCATCTGTGCATTTTATTATCACTGGAATTGTATGGAGTTATCTAGCCTGATTTACACTATTAAGATAGTGTTGTTTAAGAACATTATTCCCTACCAAAAAAACACAAGTTTGTAATGACAAATCAAATCACAACCTACAAACTTCAATAATCATTTATTGTACTAGCTAAAGCATTCCTTTCATCACCTTCAGGGAGAATGTAAATGTTAGCAAAATGCAAGTCAGGTTTCGTGAAGAAGAAAAAAAACAACTTTCACCACCATCTTCCTCAATCAATGGAAGAAACATGCCATCATCTTTCATATCGTGGAATCTTATGAATTCGCATCGTTAATTACAACGCAAATGATTTATTTTTCGCATACCGCTAATGGAATGATGAGAACGTACTCAGCTATTCCTTTTCTATTACCAATTCATCATTTTCTTTATGTTAAAGCCAACAATGAAATAAAAATCTCATGCTGATCATCTCGAATGGAGTAATATATGCAAATCATTACTTGTTTCCATGAAAACCTATAGTTTTCAAGATGATCAAATACATGAACTATGTTGGTAGAAACCATCAAATGCAAAAACCAACTTAACCCCAAGTAACTTATTCATATGCATTCATCTTTTTTTGTCAGTGTCATTATTTACACGTTACTTTAAAAAAAAATAATCAGGTGTCTCGAAAATGTAAAAGGAAAGGTCATCTTTGAGATTGGTATGGAGAATAGTACTAAAACCCTTTGCAGCATTCTGTGGTCACTAGCCCTGAGTGAATTTAATTAATAGTGTACCTCAAGACTTTGTGACATAAGCAGAAAAAGTCATATCCAAAGGACTAGACTCCATGCCAACATCAGTAGCACTTCATTAAAAAAAATGTGGTGACAACAAAATTATGAAAATCCACCAAGCTACTAACGAAAGTTAGTTTATCAGCAAGATGCCAACATTTTATAGTAAACAAAAATTAAAACGCTAGTACACTTGAACTGTACTGGATTTCAGAATTGCAAACAATGTAGATTTTGGAACAATAATTGCTTCGGGAAGTTCATAATCAGAGTGTTTAAAACAAATAACTATTATTCAATCACAAACCGCGATTCACAATCGATAGCAATACTCGTACTTGGCAAATGCACACAATGTACTGTTGAAGCATTAATTCAACTTTGCACCTCTATCACACAGCAAAATCAGTTCAGAAGTTTGTCGCCAAATTGGAAAGTTTCACTCATTTCGTCACACTCTCCCTCAAAAAAAAAATGTTCGATGAACTTTGATTAACACGTTTCGGAAACAGCAAATATATCAAAGTCGCTCAACGGTCATGGCAGGTAGCGACAACAACAACCACTAGTGAAAATTTTACCAAATACTACTCACCATTGGAAACTTATCACCAAGTCAAGATCTTCACACCAGATCAGGAATCGTTCAAGCATTCTCATGTTTGTTCGCTATGGCCTATCAAACCATTATCAACTCATTTGGTGGATCATATGGGGTCATAAATTGTTCAGAACCCGCCAAACCCGATGACGCTGCTCCTTTCACCCTGTATCGTTGATCACCTTTATCTATCGCTGGCCCTGCTTCAACGGTACACACACTCAAATGGCAATGCAAGTATCGCTTTGACTGCTCCACTGAGCTGTACATAACAAGCACTTCACTGGCAACCGTAATGTTCATCCTAAAGCATTTTATTGCCTTTGTAGCATTTTTATCTTGGAGACTGAGATTACATGTTGCCAACATAACCCAGGTTAAAAGAGCACTGAGACTTTAACGCAACTATACTTTATAACAAGAAATGGTCTCCAAAGCCATCTATTATGTTCAAATCTCATTGAGTTCTGCAATGAGCTCAAAAAAGTAGCCCTGAAATAATAAAAACCCACATCGTGACTACTATTATAGTGACAGAAATCGTAAATTGTCAACTGCTCTAAATGTAGTGTCATTACCCAGTATAATTTTTCATATCAGTCAATGGTAGAATTGTTCCTTTTTCACATCAAATTTATTAACATAAGGATATTTTTAAAGAAAAATAGCTATATCCAAATTTCCATCCATGCTTGATAAAAAATATAACCTGTATTCAGCAATAATGAGTTAGAATAAGTTTTTCAATTGCATAAGATAGCCAAGTGAATTGAGAACCAGTCATCAGTCACCAAACAGTAGTCTGCCCAAAAAATAAATAAATCAATCAATCAATCAATGATAGAATAACATTATTCATGAAAAATAGAATCTGGCCCCCAATTTGCTTGACTGACTACTTTACTGAATGGTGGCTAACAACCATAGGTGAACTTACCCAACGAAAAAATAAGAATTGTTGCTTCGTTTATTTGAAATTACATTTTAGTGATTAATTTATACAGCATGTATCAAAATGATCGAAGCAGTTTGTAAGTTTAATATTTTCCAGGTAGACTACATTGCACAGAATCATAAAAACTAGTAAAAATGAAAGAGTTTATACAAGTTTATAAAACATTTTCTACAAGTGTAAAAAATGTGTACCCTTGATCACATGGAACACATCCAGGCATCTATAGTCGAATTCTTAATTATTAGTCCAATTCTTGCCAAACTTCAGACGCCCAAGCACAATCCCAAGCTAAACAGCACAAGGCCATGTACAGTGGGAGGTGAGTTAGGAGTTAAACCTCCACCACTGGTGTGACTTATGACCCCCACTAATATGGAAAGTACTTCATAGGCAGTGTTACTGCAAAAAATCATTCCAATCCTTATTACCCCCTTCCCTTCTGAAAAATCCATCTGGATGTGTGCAGTGTGACCAATATTACTTCTGTATAGAAGTAATCTTGGTGTTACAAAATGTTGCTCACACATCAAAAACTTGTAGAGTATCTAATAAAATTGCAGTGTGTTCCCCCTCCTCACCAGCTATGATAACATCACCATGTGTGAAACGAAAATGCCAAAACTTATACAAGAATCGATACTCAAATTCTTGCAACTATTGCAAAGCTATACGAGTTAAAACAATGAATAACTAACAAATGTTGCAAAGCAACATGAGTTGAAACAATGAATTGGGTAATAAAAACAAACTTTCACCATCAAAATAGTTATTTACAAGTGTTTTATAAGCTTGTAGCTTTATTTTTTAAATCTTCTCGTTTTTATAACTCAGAGTAACATACAAAAACACTAAACTTCCAAACTGCTTCAATTTGGTATGCTGTATAAACTCTAATGATTTCAGATTTTGAAAAGATGAAACTGCCATAGTAACATTCATAATTGAAGTAAAAAAAAAATTAACTTGCTATTGCGATTAGCAGAAGCCATCAAATTAGCAAGCTCTACAAATGACTCATTCATTGGTCAATTACAATTTCCAGCCATCTGTTGATCTGCATAGAAACGTATGATGATGCCAATGAACCACAATTGGCATTCGAATTAACGTATATCACACACAAAAAAAATTATACTGATCCCATTTCCCGAAAAACAAAGACTCTTACAAATTCACTAATCCTCCATTGACAAAATCAACTTATATCAAATTAGTAACACCTCCTTAAAAACATTTCCAAAGCTGTATGGTACATGGTACCATGCAAAGCAAACTAGAAGTTTTTTTACACAAACACTTCTTAAATAACTGGACAAACAACACGACAGAAGTTTTTGATTTATCATTGTTTTGCAGTTGTGTATTTTCAACCATCTTAGCCATTATTCTGTCTCCTCCCATGTTTGGTTGGAGACCACAGAAAATAATGAAGTCCCGATCCCACTCTAGAAATAAATCTTGCAAACCGTAAGACAACCCCAAAAATAAAAGAAATAAAAATGAAATAATCCAACTGTGTTTAAGTATCCTTCAGGGCCAGATGAAGCGCTTATAAATGGGCAAAATAACAAACAAACAAAAAAATTGTGCAAGAAGAAAATTAGTCATTCGCTGCAGCTGATTTAAGGTCTGAAAATAAATTTGAGCAGTGCAAGGGAGCTTCAGACACGTAATACCATGGATCAATTTGCAAAAAGAAAAACTATATATATAAAAAAAAACAAATTCCATGCGAAATGATGTGAAAGCAGTTACGAATGTGAATCCAAATTAGTTGCACACTAGACAGCATTAAACAAACTATGGCACATTAGTTTGATATGTGTTGCTTATGGCTTCATATTACATGCGAGATGAACACCTGATATTGTTACAAATGTTAACATCTGTCTACAATGTAATATAGATGTAATCCTTATTGCAGTGATGCCTGTATATGGGACACTATTTATTGCACATTGCATATGGTTTCATTCATTAGATAACATCAACAACTTGTGTAGATAAAAATAAACAAACACCAACTTTAAGTGTCATATTCGATGGTTATTTTATATGAAAAACTATAGCTATGAAAAGTAAAATTTATAAATATACTCCCACTCCATATGTTATAGTTTTATTAGGGTTTACTTCAATTTACATCAATCTCGTTGCAATACGTTTGTCAAATATAATAATCGAAATACAGTATTCACTAAAATTGCGTCAAATTTTCATTTATCATTTCACATGACATGAGAAATAAGAATCTAGAGTCTCCTCATCCAATTTTAATGAAAAGCACAATGCAGCATAGTGTGCTGCATTTAAAACTGTTAAAATTATTTGTGTACAGTAATGTTTTATTAGGTATTTGGTGTTGAGAACCGTGCCAAGTGATGTTTTATTATATGTCTAGGAAATTCACCACATCATCATGTTACAAAAATGAATGACATATACACATTTGTAAGTCACAACTTTTACAAAATATAGGAATTTATAGAATTGCTACTTCCGTAACTAAAAGTGAAGACAATTCTGTCCAATTCATGATGAGGACACATTGTACCATTGGTGGCCATTGCAAAATTTTATATTACTTAAGCTTACATAGTTATGGTTATCTAACTATTTAAAAGTTATAGCATTTTATTCAAATTTTTAAAAAAATAAATTGATAACACCTTTTGGAAGTTTTTGGCAAATTATTTGCCTTGTACCTTAAAATTCTGTGTCAATAACGAAATATTCATAGTGTTTACAGTTCATGTTAATATAAAAAAAAAACATTTGGCACAAGTATAGTAAGAGATTAAAAGATTTTCCATGAATAATTTTTACTGGTGACGAAGTTCATATTAATGTTTTCATAACTAAAGCTCACATTAACGATAAAATTAAAAAGTTGTGGCTGTAAGCTGGAAGTTATTGGTTACAATTTACTTTTTTTTTAACTACTTAACCAAAAATTATTATATAATGCATATATTTTAATTTGCAGTAAAGTTAATAATGAATGCTCAACAAAGTTAAGCATCAAATCGATTCAAATAGCTTTGAATCTGTAGCAGATCGTTTCCACAAAAACTTATTATACCAATGCAAAAAAAAACTCAAACAGTGAATAACCCACTTATGTGACGAGATATTTAATGAAAACAAATACATTACTGCATTTGAGTATCAGTTTTTAAATGTAACAAGTTAATAACTCATGTGGTGTTTTTTTAAATTGTGAAAAAAAAATTAATCAGATTGAAACAAACCACTGTTTGGTGACTACAGTATACTACTAAAAAAATTAGAACTATTTATAACTTGTCACAAACAGTATGTTATGTAGCCTATCTTATTTGATAGAAAATGGATGGGTTTTGAACTTTGAGAATGAATTTTACAATTCATGAATACTGTAGTAGCAAAATTGCAATTCAATGCATCAACCACCAATGCAAAACCAAATATAAAATAAATAGCTTTTTTATTACTTTAGCCAAAATGCCACCTTTAATTGCGCACAAACATTGTATATTCCTAAACTTCACCGACCAAGTAACTATATCACTAATCTCCAAAGTGAGGTGCATCCAAGATTATCATTCAAAAGTGCAAGAAATTTCAATTTATAGTTTTTCCAATTGATATTCTTTCTATTATATTTTTCACATTCGTTAGCATTGAATTTTATTAAATGAATATTTTTCTACATAAATACATACATGCGTATATCATTTATCAATTAATGTGTCATATAGGATGAAAGTGCAAACCATTTTGTTTTATCAATAAAGGGGTTCGTGATTAAAAAAAGTTTAAAGACCACTCATGTATGGTTCACTAAAATATCCAAATGTAAATGTCACCACGGGGAGCACCACTGTGCAGACAACGTTTATCAGAGAACTATCTGCAGTAATGTGAAGTATCCATGTGTATGTCAACGTCCAAATGGCTTAAGAAAAAGGCCATGACATTCAACAGTTTGTGATATTAAAATGCAAGCATGAATGTGCATTTTCATAATTACTGCTAGTTGTGACACGATGTAACAAACTAGCATTCATATGAATAAGCATTTTGCTTAACCCACAAAAAAGTATTCAACCTGAATTCCACACAAAAAAATTAATTGAAACTTTGTTTCATTGTTTTTTAAAACAATGTTCTTTAATGAAAATTATCTTCAAACTTCATTAACGATTTCAATAATCGGCCAGAAGCTTTATCCCGTTTGAGACATTGCAATGACAGACTAAGAAAGCATTTCATTCATTGTTTTTTAAATCATAAAAACATAATTTACTGGTAAAACAAACTATTACAACCGAACAATTCACTATAAAAAAAAAATACCAACCCCAATTTAGTTGGATGAGGCTTAAAAAATTCTTTCAATGAAATAAACCAGAATGGAATCTCCCTCCCATATAATAAGAAATAGTAGGAAGACCTTCAATACCCATAGCACTTTAAGCTGCTTTTATTGCTATGGTCATGCTCTCAGTGACATTCACCTCATGCAGTTTTCCCGCCATACTGGTAAAACTTTTACTAGTAGTTAAGAAAAAAACATTTCTTTGTTACAGTTGTATCTCCCTGTACTGTTTTTTTTTTTCTTCTTAAAATTTATAGTAAAAGTAGCTTTGTTTTAAAATGTTAGGTTTTTTACAACATTTCAATGTATTCAATTATCTTGTTTTATACATAAGAGTGCTTGTATACACATAAATTTCAATAAATGTGGCGTTTGTGATGATTCATGCTTAGTAACTAGAAAATGCGTTTTAATGTATGACAACCACTATTGATGGTTATTTCATACAAGTATACATATATCAAATGGGCATTAAAACTAGTGTTCAAGTTTTTTATTATTGCTATATTATAATCTAGCGATGCATATATTCGAACATTTGATGCCAAAAAAACTTTTTTAATTGCTTATTTTTTTTAATTCATTTCAATAATTAAAAAGTGTTTGCAATTTCTCAAAAAAAAATTATGAGGAAAATATAGTTAGGACATAAGCATGGTTTTATACATTTACTATATGGTTACAGTGTTTTAGTAAATCTGTTGTGGACAAAGAACTTACTTTAGGTTATTCAGATAATTAAATGCTTATTAGATAAACCTAGATAAATGCAAAGCAGATGTGCATTCCTAGTAAATCATTCTTTAACACAACTGGTTAACACAAAATATGGTATGAAAAATACATGGCTTCCTCATTCTACAGTAGTGCACAGAAAATTCACACAAATATACAACAAACTGCATAAAGTTTAATGTATGGAAATTATATTTGTGAGCAAATATTTATCAATTTTTTTTTAAATTAATTTATATAAACACCAACAACATAATTGTGCACAAATATATAATGTTGTATACACTTTACATGGAGAAAAATTGAGTCAGTTTTTGTTTATTGGCATTCATTGAGTCATGATGGTGGGTTTTTTGTTTGTTTTTTTCTTAAAAATATTTTGATTTCGAATTTAAAATAGTATTTTTTAAACAAACTAATATTAATCATCGAATAGTACAGCAACATACAGATAGGTGAACACCTATGTGTCGTCTGTTTTAAAGCTGTTTCGTCTGTTTTAAAGCTTCCCAACCCACGCCATAGCTAGTTTTTCCCCCCCTTAATTTTAGTGAAGGAAAGAGCACAGCCATATTTACTCCCAACAAAATTCCATTCTATCCACGTACACTACTAACTACGACCTTAGTTACTGTTAGCTATTAGATATGAATTTAAATCAAGCACAAAACCTCGGGCTTTTTAAATCGATACAACTTTTCCAAGCCCTCTCTTCTTTCAATACAAAGAGAAAGCGTCACATGTGAATTGCACCTTAAACACAAAACCGCTATGAGAACATATGGATAGGCGTAAGTAACACGTGTTAAAACATACAACCACCGGCCAGTAATCACTCTGAGGATAGTTTAGACTTATCCTTTGACTCTTTAACCTTTCGTAAATAACTTAAACCAAGATGGAAAGCATTTAAAAATCAACTTACTCTCTCGTAAAAAGGAGGAGTCTCCATGGCGAAGAAACAGACCTAAACGACAATGGATGCCGACTGCCGCCAACCGGAAGTGAAGTGAAAAAGCAGCTTAAGCGCTCCTGGCGAGAGTAAAGGTAAACCAAAGGTAGCTAAAGCAGATGTTTCTGCTGATTGGTCAGCTTGATATGAAGTTGAGAAAAACAGGTGGAAAGTGACGCTTGCATATGAATGGGAAAGGTGAAAACGTGTTTTGTGAAATGCATATTTTTTTATGTAAATAAAAACTATGTTTTTTTATTACATTTTAAATTGCGTCACATTTATTTCTAGATAGATATAGTTGGCAACCAGTGATTAATTCAGGCCAGTGCTTTTTTTTTGGGGGGGGGGGGGGATTTTTTCCCCCAAAATTTTGAAATTCCCCCCCAAAAAATTTTGAAATACTATTTTTGAGATTTTTTAAATTTAATTTATTGTCCAACGATCCAGCCGGATCAACCAAAGAACACAACAAAGAATGATTTACCCAGTCTTAAAATATTGCATTCGCATTAGTTAATTAAAATAAATAATACATTAAAAGTTGAAAATATTTTGGGCTCATTTTTACCTGGTGGATGAGACTATGTTTGGTAAAGTTGTTTTTACTACGTAGCTTATGTGATTAGCAGGTAAACTTATTTACATGGGCCATGTGAAAAAACAAAACTTGCAGTCTCCTTTTCCCTGGGCATAACTTTATATTAAAATTAATTTTTATTTAAATTTTTTGAATGGAAAACAAGGATTTTTTTCCAGTCTGGAAGATCGCATCAGAGGTCTCTAATCTAGATGCTGGAATCTGAACTACCTGAACTCAGAGACAGTGCCCAAATAACACTATTGTAGTATAATAAAGTTAAGCATGTATTGTTATACTTATACTGTATTTTCAATTTAAAAGTGTTTGACCAGAAAAAAATTTGCCTGCGGTGCATTTCTTTTATTTTCTGTAAATATTGAAGGGGTTCTGTTCGTTTCACACAATATAAAAGGAAGAAGGCACAATTTAATTGCGAAACGCTGCTTTAAACACCAGTTGTGTAACTCACACTCATGTCATGCTCTGCACACATTCCCCCATATTTCTAACTTTTTTTCTCCATAACATCACACAACTTGTTGCGCAGTCGCTTGGAGTTGCCATTTTGGAAAATGACTGACTGCAACGCCATTGCAGCTCTGACACGCACTACAAGATTTCCACAAACTTTATTGGTTTCCAAATCACCAAGCATCACATTTGTATAAGCTGATGTGAAATAATAGTGGATAAATCTCATTTTGGACACCCTGTATATCCCTCCCCATACTCATGTATTCCCCCTTACTGTAAGAGGACTGGATGAAACACTGGTTGTCAATCTGGGGTATGCGTACCTGTATATTTATCTTGTTTTTGTTTGTTTTTGTATTTTTCATGGGGAAGATGTTTACATACTATGTATTCTTGTATACTGTAACCTATGTACCCATGAGGATGAGGTACACTTTGTTCACGGTTATTTGATTTAAGAATTTAATTAGTTTCTGGTATTGTGATGAAGAATTTGTTATTTATCAGAAAAAAATTTTAACAGAAATAAACAAAACAAACAAACAAAAACAAAAATAAACAAACAAAAACAAAAATAAACAAACAAAAACAAAAATAAACAAAAAAAAAAAAATTCAAAATTTACTTGTGATAAATTGTTAAACATTAGTAATTTTAAAAACCAACTTTTTGCTTTTTAAATGCTAGAAAGTTCAAAGTAATAATATCAGGAAACCAGTAAAGTTCATACAGATTAAAAAAATAAAAGGTGTCCTTAACAAAATTTGTTTTGAACTAAATTTTCTAATGGCTGTACTGTATATGTTAATTGAGTGTTTTTTACTGAAATATATTATTTCAGTTTTTACTAAAAAAGCCATTTTTATTTGAAAATTGTAATGTTACATGTTTTTGAACATGTTTCGGAAGATTTACTTTTTTCTTCAGCTTGGAGTGAAGATGGACATTCACTCATTCACTGAACATAGGGGGTTAAAAACCTAAACATAGACACCCCAGAACATAGAGGAGTAACCCTGTCAAATTTGGTTCCAGTTGGTCCAGCGGTTTAGGAGCCTTATGGGTGTGCACAAATTAATCGACCGTGTTTATAATATAAGATATCATCAATTACAGTATGAACCATTATACGTGAACGTCCATATTTACCCAATTAATTTACGTATTGAATAGCATGGTACAATTTCTGTCTTATCGTTAATAAAATTAATTGTTTTTAAACTATGCAGGATGTTTCTAAAAGGTCTGACCAAATTATAACCACAGATGTTATGCATCAAAACAAAAAAAAAAAACAGAAAGTTCATATAAACATGGGTCCAAAATTGGTCCGGAAAATGATCCTCTGCCCCGGACTTATCGAACGTATTGGACAAAAACGTGACTTAACCCTCTGTTATTTCCGAATGAAACCATTTCCGGACTCATTTTTACATGGAGTCTTTGCAGCATTTGTGGCTAAATTTTGGCCAAAATTTCTAGGAACATCCTGTATAAATGGAGTTTACAGTTCATGTCTGTTTATAATATGTAGGATTTTTACTCGTTTTATGGTGGCAGATTTTACTTATGAAACCGCTCGTGGTGTGAAATTTCGTTGTAAAAGTAGCTCGACACTCGACTCGACTGTACTTTCAATCGTCATTATAAGCTACCTTATTGTGTTAACAGTGATTACTAATCTAGGATATGATGTAAAACCGTCACAATATTGCGGTTAATTAACTTTAGTAGAGTAATGTCGTACATCGTTAGTAATGTCGTGCAATCTTCGCTGCTTGGAAACAGTTGTAATGGAATCACTAAATTAATTACCATGTGCCATAATTTTTGTACTTGTTATATAGAAATGTAAAAATGTCATTAAATATATAAAATAAATACTTCTATATTAAAAACAAACGCAGTTTTGTAATTTAATTTAATACCTATAGTCTATTTGGTATTAGTAGTTCTACTGCAGATATCTTTATCAGTTATCTTAGTCGTTAGTGTGGAATCGTGATTTTGTTCCTAATGTTAACATATCTTATCGTAATCAGATTCTTTCGACTAATTTAACATATCACTTTTGTGATCAGGTGGGAAGAGTAGCTTGGCATGAGGAAATATCATTTTATTGTAATTAAAGCTTAGTTTTGTTTGTTTGTAACGCGCT
Organism: Cryptops parisi; assembly: GCA_034695005.1. NCBI lineage: Eukaryota > Metazoa > Arthropoda > Chilopoda > Scolopendromorpha > Cryptopidae > Cryptops > Cryptops parisi. The sequence goes on from JAQIWH010000152.1 coordinate 51,687, forward strand.
TATTTTCTTCATTTGTTCAATAACACTATTGTATTGGATTTTTAGTGAGATGGGCTTCAATCCAATATACAGTAAATAGCTATAAATATGTTAAAAAAAACATTTTTGATTTCTGTGTGTGATATATATAAAAATCGGACTATATAAACTATAGTCCGAAAATACTTCTGAAGAGATACAACGAAATTACGTACGGTTTGTTACTTTGTTTACATCGTATCGTTAATTAATACTTTATGTGGTGGTCGGGTTTTCCCGCTCTTTCTACAAGTTGGTTTTGGCACCTCTCTTGCCAACTTCCCGGGCGTGTATGGGGAGCCTAAAAAATGGAACGAAAAGTTACGGAAAGTCTCATACGAAACATTCCGGAAAAGTCGTGTCATATGATACAAATGACCGATAGGTTGCCTGTATAGTGATCTTCACCGCAGTACAAACAAGTGGCGTTGTTTAAAATATTTTTTAATTGAATAAAAGTTCGAAATTAAAGAAGCAATGCATTTCATTCCATGCTGGTACATCTCGGCACCAGGATAAAGGATTTTGAATAGAAAATAAAGATTTAAATAATTCCTTGAAGGATTGACGATTGAGAAAAAGCCGATTCTAGGCTGAGACAAGGATTTTTCTTTAATCTTTGTTTTCTATTTTTCAAATGGTTTATAATGATTACTCACCCAGGGTGACCCAGTCGTATATTTTCTTATAATTTAAACAGTGAGGTATCCATTTCCTCTTTCACTTTATTGGTTATTTGGAGCTAAAGATTATCATTAACGAATCCACTAATTTTTTTAAAGAGAAGAATTGAAGAGAATACGCCACTGTTTGAGAATAGTTGAAGAGCTTATTTCCAAAACGTCTTATCTCCATTTTAATGAAAAATTTTTAGATGAGAGACTCTGAGAACTATTTGTGCATCGCTGATTCCAAATATGTTATTTTCATAGCTTATGTTATAGCATAGCTCTCAAAAGCACTTACAAAAAACCATGTAACGTCTATGGTCGAATGAATAAAAAGACCTGTTTCCTGAAAAATTGTGTTTTTGGATTTAAGACGTTTTAGAAATAAGCTCTTCAATTGTCCAAAGCGCTATAAGAGATGTCAAGTAACGGCAGTCTTCTCTATTGCGTGATGATCTGTACTCGTTGATAAAGTTTTTCTCGTTGAATGAATAAGAATTTTATTGTACCCTTACAACCACTCGTTGTGTGGAATCTTGTTGTAGAATGGCTATAAGAATAAATTTCCCATAAAATAAGATTGCGTATCATACTAAAGAGTTATGAGTATCTAGTTTCAGCTGGCCAATGAAACGAAACTACATTACTACTCTATATCCTCATTTCAGAAAAATTGCATTTAATTCTCATTAAACAGTTCTGATTATGCAAATTCCAGGTGGCCAATAAAACTAAACTACATTACCATATCCTTATTTCAGGGAAAAAAAATGCATTTATTTCATGCCAAACAGTTCGTATTATGTGAGTTTCACGTGACCAATAAGATTCAACTATTTATAAAAGTAGTAAACTACATCACTATAGCTTCATTTCAGAAATTAGCTCTCTCAAGCTCTTTGCTAATCGAACCATCCCCAACATGATCCGTGACACCTTGGCATTTCATTTGACTGGTATGTACAGTAACTTTTATATTTGCAAGAACTGTGTTATATTTATACTTTTAGCATTTACTCATAATCTACTGTACAGTAAATATTACTAAAATACAGTACAAATGCATATATAAAGTAGGGCCTATAACAAGTATCACTTGCAAAGAAGTAGTTTTTTTCTAATCTTTCCGGTTTTCATCATAGAATTTTGGAAAATCTTGCTGGTCTTTGGAATTATTGTGGTGATATGTCGTTCTGGTGAGTTTTGTAAAAAGTTTTTTGGTTTTCTTTTAAAATTCTTTTCTTGTTGTTCACTTTTTTATTTTTTTCAGGCAATGTCCAAGCCGTAGATAAAGTCAGATGTAATGCCGATAGTGATGTCATGCTCAAAGCTTTGAAAGCTGATATCAAAGAGTAAATTTTTCCTTAATCAACATTGATTTACGATAAGTTTGCTCTTTAGTTAAATTAATATATGAACTGCAAAAAAAAATATAATTAAAATAACAATAATATTTTTAACTAGAACGTGATCTCCCCGCGGTAGGTATGGTAACCACGGGGAATCTAGTTATGTAAACATTCCATCGATGGCATGCATCGATAGTATTACCATCGAAACGCTAACACAAACTTATGCCAATTCGGATGGTTACTGTTAAAAATCGAGGGGGTTACGTTACATCGATAGAATCGGGTTACGTCTCGCGCTTCAGGTGTATATTTATATTAATAATATAAATATTCACTTATTCAATCCAATTCGAAGTTTAAAATCTCAGTCCAAAATCCAACTTCAATGCAAGTTCAATCCTCGTCCCAATTCTGATCTAAAAAATTCTAAAAATAAAAATACAAAATTTTATCAATTCATGATTAAATAAATCATGAATTTAAGAGAGGCGAACAACACTCCATTTGAGTGTCACTCGAGAGCGTGAGGAGCAATGTCTTAAGAATAACATTTTTCGTAAACGTTGCATGGCAATTTCATTATTTATTCACTTTTGTTTTGTTTTTTTGGTTTCAGACGATCACCTATCCAGAAAACGGACAACGCCATGTGCAAGTCAGTGACAGTGATAGGTGCCGACAGTTTTAGTCGTAACGGTGACATATATGGTCGACCAGCACCTGATAACCCCAAATGTTATATTGTGGATTTCAAGATCAAATTCCGCTCCGTCAACGTAACATGCGACCTCGACTTAGACAAAATTAAGCAAGTCGTGCAGTCGAGTACCAAATATTGGCAGTATGTTATTTTTATAGTTCATGCGTCATTTTTCATGTCGTTTTACAGGGCCGCAATCCATAAGGTTTCGACTTGGGTAGAGCGACGTGGTCTTACTGCACCAAAAATACCAAAAAACAATTTCGTGGAAATACAATGGAACAACCTGAGTAACTAACCAAATACATTCAACACGTTGGAACATTTTAAATCCGAGATAGTTTTTACATTTGGTTTGGTTAATAGTTATAATCGCGAAGTCCAATAATTTTGTGGTAGAATGAAATCTGTGGTAGAATGCATTTCTCAACGTGTCGTGAAAACCACGTTGAACAGCTTTGTGGAGGTTAGATTTGCGATTTCAGTTTGAACAAGGACCACCTGTCTGACAGTCTTGCGTTTCTGGCTCAAAAGTGCTCCCGTGTGTTTTTAACAACCATTTTGTAATAGTGATTAATTTTCAAGTTTTGGTTTGTTTGTTTTTTTCAGTTTGTTTGAATGGAGAGATGATGATCTGTAAGAAAGAGCAATGCAAGCCAGAAGTGAACAACGTTAAGCTGTGCAACAGCCCCAACGAATTAAAAACCAACAATATAAAATGTCCGGCTCAGGCTGAGCCATCGCTTACGCTGAGAAGTCTGTGCGAAGACGACAATTTCCACAAGATATTTCCCAATATGATAGCTGATGACATGTTTCGAAACTTGATGCAAAAGGAGTTTACGGAAAGTCTCAAAGACGGACCGCCCGAAATATTTCAGAAATTCAAATGCGGCAATTTGCCCTAATTACCGTAATGGATCGAATCGTTACGAAAGGCTCATTATTTATCGTTACGTTGTTTTTGGGAAAGGTAATGATGTAATTGATTTCAATGGTTGAATTAAAATTTGATGCAAGGCTTCAATGCATTTTTTCAATTATGTATGTTGGCGCATTAACAAGGAATGTTAACAATTTCCTTCGTTTGTATGTATGTCTGTCTGTTTGTCACGTCGAAACATAAGTGGAGGTGTGGGTGCGATGTGGCTTTGAACCGAACATAGTGTAGTGTTGTCGTTTCGTTACTTTCTAGAAATTTAACAATTCAAATTTGTTCCTGTGATTTTGCAAGGGTTACCATCTAGTATTCACATAATTCAATTCAACAAAACGTAGTCGAACTAACTCATGAACCCTTATCACATTTCATAACAGTTCTGGACACTTTGTGCATAGTAGTGATCGATAATCAATGTTTCATAATCAAAACATTTTGAAATGATGTTATTTGTTGTAATGTACCAATGTCAGACCGAGACCGCTATTTTTCAACGGTAAATATATATTGCTACATACTGTATATTTACGTACAACCTCAAGATGAATTTCACACTTTGACCAATTTTTGTATATTTACTCTAATTTTGTCTAGTTTCATATATTTACAAATAAAAACATAAACTACAGACAGGAATATGCCTATGTATATAACAAATAAAGAATGTTTGTCATAATGTAATGTTTTCGACCAGAGTAGAAAATAGTATCACAAAATTAATCGAGGCGAGAGTGGGTAGTGGATCGCACCTATAGTTTTTGCACCTATAACTCGAATGTTCCGTGGGTACATACCTCTTGACAGGATCCTAGCTGAAGCAGTGTTGACAGGAAGAACACGGTAACAACTTCGAACAAGTTTGCTATTCAGCCAAAAGGTTCATGGAAACTTCACAAGATTTTTTATTTTTGTTTGTGACATGAAAAATAAATGGTGATTCATTAATGAAAGTAGATTAGAGTGGTTGGGTATTTGTAACTTGTTTTATGTTTTTTGTCTACCATTGATGCCAACTTCCATTGGTGGTGGTGGGCGACAGAGTTGCAGTGACACTCGCCTTTTCTTGGTACATCTAATTCCAATACTGTTCATTATAATTTAAATTTTAAACAATTTGGACAATCCCCTTGTCCCAAAATAAGATTTATATTTGGCTGGTGTTTTGTCCGAAAATTATGGTCTACATTTTCCACGGAATGTTAATATATAATTCAAAATTTATGTAATTTGCCTAAATTATAAAGTTTTTCTGTAATATAAAGTTCATTGTTTTATTTACTCATATGCTTACTATGTGTCATTCCGCTCTTGCATAAGAGTATCGCATCAAGCCATTGCTTATTATGGAATTACAACAAAACATTCGTCGGAAAATTGAGCCTGTGACTCCCTATGTGTTGTTGATTATCTCCCGTACATGGAGCAGTTACAACAAAACATTCGTGAGAAATTGAGACTGTTGGTGAATATCTTCCGTTCGTATAGAGAGGTATCTTGGTGCTAATGTCTTGATGTCTTGTTGCTAATGGCGACCACTTTCAACACTTGCAAGTGGTCGCATTATCAATAAGACATCAAAACATTAGCACCAAGACACGATGAGATCATCATGCTTCTCATACACCAAGGAATTTCTGTGTCAAAATTTAATTTACGTGTGTACGTGCGTCTGTGTTTTTTGGTAACCTTTTCTGGGTGGCTCAGCATCGTCACGTGACACCACCTGACACAAGAACAGGATCCATTAGGCCAAGTAGGCACAGTGCCTAGGGCCTACGAACATATCCACGAAAGGCCTACAAAGTTTTGATAAATTTTTGATAAAAGAATAACTTTTGAACTTGCTTTTTAATAACGTGAATAATGAAAAATTAAAAACTTATAAAAAAAACAAATGTTGGTATTTAATTATGGGATATTCAGTATAAAGTGAAAAAAATTCTGGACAGGGGGCCTTTAAAAAACAAATGCCTAGGGCCTACGAAGGTGATAAAACGGTTCTGCACATGAAAGGCTGCTGTGTTCATTATTATGGTAGGAGAAAAAAGAGAATGTGTGTAGTTACATTTGTGACTAGGCGGACTTCTAGTTATTATTTGTTTAATAAAAAGGGAACTCCACTGTTTGAGAAAAATTGTAGAAAGCTATGCAATCACTACAAAAGTTGTCAAGTTTGCTCTATGGCGTCATGTACTCGTTGACAAAGTTTTTCTCGTTGAATGAACAAATATTTTACTGTACTCCTAAAACCGGAGGCGGGAGTTTCGTTCGTGGTGTGAAATCTCATTGTGGGATGGCTATAAAAATAAATTCCCCGTATAATAAAATTGCATATTTTCATACAAAACGGTTATGATTATGTAGTTCCAGCTGGCCATCAAAACAAAACTACATTACTACTATAATTATTTCCTCATTTCAAAAAAGTGCATTTAATTCACACTAAACGATTTTGATTATGCAAATTCCATGTGATCAATAAAACTAAACTACAATAACCTTACCAGACCCTCCTTTCAGGAAAAAAATGCATTTATTTCATGCTAAAAAGTTCTGATTATGTAAGTTCCACGTGACTAATAAAATTCGACTACTTATAGAAGTGAACTACATTACTAATCTTTTATCTCAGAAAATAGCTCATTCTCAAGCTTTTTGCTAATCGAACCATTGCAACATGACCCGTTACACCTTGACGTTTCATTTGATCGGTATGTACAGTAACTTTTATATTTGCAAGAACTGTACTATTTATACTTTTAACACTTCATAACCTACTGTACAGAAAATATTACTAACATACAGTACAAATACGTATATAAAGTAGGGCTTATAACAAGTATAAATCTGCATAGAGACAATTGTGTTCCTTTTTTCTCATGTTTTCGTTCAATATTAAAGAATTTTGGAAAATTTTGCTCGTCTTTGGGATCGTGATATGTCGTTCAGGTGAGTTGATTTTGTCGAATTTTGTTTATTTTCTTGTCGTTTACTTTTTATTTTCTCAGCCGACGTCCAAGCTGCAGATAAAGTCAGATGTAATTCCGATAGCGATGTCATGCTCAAAGCTTTGAAAGCTGAAATCAAAGAGTAAGTAGTTTTCTTTTTAAGTCAAACATTTGATAGATCACAATAAGTTTGTTCTTTGGTTAAATTGACACATAAACTGCAACAAAAATTACAATTTTTATAACAAGAATATGTGTTGTATTACCTCTTTGAGTACAGTATATAGTACAAGGTAAATATTAAAATATCTGATATGATATACATACCCACATGGCAGGTTAGATTACAATATCGTTATTGAGAAACCGCCCTATTAACAGAATGCCCCAAATGAAAGGCTCCTCCTCGCTGCATTTTCTTACTATTAAAAATATTACTACGCAACATCTTCATGCACGACAATTTATTTATTCGTTTGTTTTTTTCGGTTTTTCAGACGATCACCTATCCAGAAAATAGACAAAGCTATGTGCAAGTCAATAAAATTGATAGGCGTCGAAACATTCAGCCGTGACGGTGACATGTTTGGCCGACCAGCATCTTCTGACCACCCAAACTGTTATGTTCTGGATTTCAAAACCAAATTCCGCTCTCTCAACGTATCGTGCGACTTGGACATGGAAAAACTAATGCAAGTCGTGCAGTCGAGTATTCAAACACTGGCAGTATGTTACTTTAAAGCCCATTTTACACGTCAAACTTTATCAATCAAATTCAATCGATTTCAACTGTTTTTCTGACTTCATTACCCACGTCCGGGCGCGTTTTTTCTGCTTTCGGTCAAACAACGAAACACAACAAAAGTCCTGAAACGCGCCCGGATGTGTGTACGACGTCAGCAAAATATGAAATTTAATTGACAAAGTTTGACGTGTAAAATGGATTTTACTGTATAGTTCATGTGTCACTTTTCATGTCATTATAGGGCCGCGGCCGGAATGGATCATTCCAATGATGAACTGCTAAGCAGCAAAAAGAAACGTGGTCTTACTACAGCAAAGCCACCAAAACACAATATCGTGGATATACAATGGACCAACAACCGAAGTAACCAAACACGTTTAATATTCTAAATTCAGGATCGTTTTTACATCTGGTTTAGTTAATCGCTATTGTTGGCTGTCCTGTAATCTTGTGGCAGGAGTGCAGTTCTCAACGTGTCGTGAAAACCACGCTGAACAGAATTATAGAGCTTAAAATTGTGATTACACTTTCAACAGGGACTACCGGTCTGACAGTTTTACGTTTAAGGCTCAAAATTGTTCCAATGTGTTTTTGACAATTGAAGGGCCTGGTGCGAAAGAGTGTTAAGTGATATTTTTGTCAAAAATGACCTACAAGCATTTTAGAATGTGTTAGGTACAATTCTACCTTCTTGATGCATAATTTGTTTTAGCAAAACGATAATAAATATCAGTAAAAGAAGTGTAAAATAGCCCATAGACAGCAATGCAAGTTCAGATCTTCAAACACGATTTCCTCGAAATTGAAAAAAATGTTACTTAACACCAGACTCTTCAATTATTTTGTAATGTTGATTAAACGTTAAGTTTTGGTTGTTTTTGTTTTTCAGTTTGTTTGAATGGAGAGTTGTTGATCTGTAAAAAAGACCAATGCAAGTCACAAGCAGACAACTTTCAACTGTGCAATCGCGACGAATTAAAACTCCTCAATATCAATTGTTCGGGAGGGTTGCAGCTGAAAAGTGCATGCCAAGACGACAATGTCATCAAGAGGCTTCGCTTGATGATGGCTGGCATCCTTCGAGATGTGATGCAAAAGGAGTTTACGGAAAGTCTCAGAGACGAACAGGCCAACACCTTCCAGAAATTTAAATGTGGTAATTTGGCTTCATCTCCATAACAAACCGAATTGTTACGTTGCTTTGGGAAGGCATTTTTAACGATGTAAAGTGGATCAATTATTAAAATTTGATGCAAGGTTTTAATGCATTTTTATTATGCTAGAAAAAAGCCCGTTAATCGACAAGCACCTGGCATCATCTGGTGACAACATTGAGAACAATTTTGCTCATTTGAGTGTTCAATAATAAATAAATAAATGAAAACCGTTTAAATTTTTTCAGCTTAAATAGAATTTGAATTGAGCCAATGAGTTATAAGTAGACACGCTTCCATTAAACTTACAAAGATGGGTAGTTTAATGCATGAAGGTTCTTGCACCCATAACTCTGACTCTGTATACGGTTCCTCCGTCCGTCCGTGGATTCGTACCTTTTGACAGCAATTATCTCCTTCCATCGGGAGGACATGTCATTTGAACACGGATAGCCACGGGGTAACAGAGTAACAGTGGCATACTCTCGGAATTCGTGGCACACGTGTAGGTGTAGGCTGATAGGCTTAATTCTAATCTATCTAATAAAATTGCAACGCGCTCCTCCTCTTCATCAGCTATGATAGTGCCACGGCATCGTGTGTGAAATGCCGAAACTTATACCAAAATCGATACTCTAACTGTAACGAATATTGCGAAGCAATATGAGTCAAAATAAATAAGTGTAACGAATTTTGCCAAACAACATGCGTTAAATTAACGAATTGCGTAATGAAAACAAAATCTTTCTAGTCATTTTTGGATGGGCTATTTACTAGTACGTACATAGATTAAAATGTAAACAATTTTGACAAATATTTGGCTGCTTAAGTAGCAGCTCGTGATATGGGTCTACGTGTACACACCAGCGCCGACTTTTGGAAAACCTTATGGGTAACTGCACTAGGGGTGTGTGGAAGTGCGAACCGCACTGGTGGTGACACCATCAGAGATGGTGACACCAAAATGACTGTCCTTACAATGTTTGCGCACTTTTTCAGCAAAAAATTATCATTTTTCATAAATCCTTGTAGTTAGTTATAAACACAAAAACATTTTTCGTAATCCCAGCTTAAATGTACTGTGTCAATAATGCATACTTACAAGGCTGAAATTTTATGTTGTAAAATTCTATTCACACTTTACATTTGCATTGTATTCGCCAGCTGTGGTGATGTGGTGTGTTATGTTGGAAAACCTGCCAAAGCTGTAGCGATGCGCTGTGCTCGGCAGGAACGCACTACATTTCGTTTTATAGTCTACAACAGAAAAACTGAAGTGTTCACTTTACAAACTGAATTAAACTTCATGGTGGGTAAATCGGTGAAACAGTGATTATATCACGTGGACTCTACTGTATATTCCTCACCAATGTCTTTACCAACATTCTAGCAGAAATATCTGGTGTCACTAATGGGCTTTTTTGAGCCTTTTAATGCAATCAATGCGCATGAACATGATTAGTGCATGCTTCGAATAACATTTTTATAACAACTGGTTAAGCCGTTAAGGGTTGACACCATGGGGGTGACATCTTGAGCTAACGCACTGCGTGGTACCAACTCTAGTGACGTCTCTGAATCATATTATATACTATGTCATGACTAGTATATAATGTCATGCTATAACTTAACAATAATGTTCATCAAACGACCATGATCGTTATAACCATGTTATTGTACAAAATGTCATAATTATTTCAAGAAAAAAGTGATAGATAAATAAACCATGCATGTTTAATAAATGTCACGCCCCCTGTGAACGTTGAAAGAATTTGGCCAGAATAATGAATTCAACATTCCAATAATGTTCCTAATAAGTTTTAACGACGCTGCTTAAGACAAATAATCGAGCGAGCAATGGCATTTATTTACATAATCAAATATCAATGTAAATCAACTTGTCTTTTCCCTTCCCCCACCGCTATTTACCAACTTCATTTGCGCCGAAGTTATTATGAAATTTCCAAGTGAATTCAGAAAACAATGAACAACAAACGTCTCAGCTAAAATATTCTGCTCAAAAATCTGCCATCGACACTTGATGTGCATGCATGAGCCACTGAATGACACCAATTATGAACCGAATATTATGCAAAGTACCACTCATGAATCCTATAGAAGTGAGACTTCAACACCAAAATATTACCCAAGATTTCAGGTTTCAAATTTGTTATCGAGTTTTTGCTTGAGATTGGCAAAGCAACATTCACGGTATAATAATATGAATACAAGTTTTGTGTTATATTAAACTGAAAATCAAACATAAATGGAAACTATTTGACATTTCAAAATTTTAAACAAAACAAAGCAAAAAATAAAAAAAATAAAAAATGTTTTCAAATCATTTAAAAATTTTAAATCATTGCCAATTCCAACGGTGACCATACGACCTTTTATTTCACAGCACTGTCCTGTATCTTCATTTTATTTTGTCCTTTATTTTCATTTGATTACTTTGAGGCTATACACGAAGCAAGATACGAAGTCAGCGAAAGTATAAGTTGTTTTTTTTTTGCATTAAAAATGTGTTTTCTTATTATGTTTAAAATAATTCACATGTGCTGTGACAGGTACACGAAGTGACTCGTTTTTTCACCCTACCAAAGTTGTTACACCTTACATTTGTCCTTTATGCCATGAAAAATAAGGTCACCCTACATATATACACATTCAAAAAATAAAAATAATTCAGTTTTAAATTAATGTATTTTGCACAATACCATCGTTTCCCAAAATACCGTTTATTTCAAGTTCTTAAAAGATTTGGACATCTTCTCAGTAAATGATTAGAAATGAAAACAAACAAAAACTCTCACTTATGTTTTGCAGAATGAAGTGAAAAAACAAAATGCAAATTCCAATTTATAATAAGTTTCCACTTTTCTATAACAGCTTCAACAATTAAAAATAAAATAATTACACTTGATAATGAAACCAGATATGTAGTGGTTAGGAAGTGACTTTTTTGTTGTTGTATATCTATGGAACCATCAGTCTGAATTTACCACTGATTTCCATAAAAAGAATACTTTTGCATCTTTGGAAAACAAACCACACTGTACTCAGGTACTTAAAAGTTTTTCCTTAAACACTACATACCCTATAATCAAATCCAGGCACAGCAATAATCATTTTTATTTATAAATAAAATAAAAATTAATTATTCAAAAATAAAAATAAAAGACTGTTGAGATCCAATACTCAAAATGATATAAAAAATAATATGAACTATGTACAGGAAAAAAAAGTCCACCATTGAAAGTTCTAATAAAAATTAGAAAAAGAAAAATTCTTACAACCTTTGTGAACACTCAACTTTACATATTTACAACACGTAAAACAAAAATAAAACAAGATGTTAAAAGTGGGGAAAAGGGGAGTAATTAGTCATCAATGTTGAATTGAAAAGAAAATAAATTAGATGATGAACATAGGTTTCACAGCAAACCGTTTTTAAGTTCCATTCCTGCATTATTATTATTATTATTATTATTCGATAATCTTCAAGTGAAGAAACGACCATTTACGCCTTATTTCGTTATCTTGCGTTTAACTATTTTGATATCGGTTTGGTTCAGACCTAATCATTTTCAATAGTTGATGGTTTTGAGATTGACAATTCTCGTCAACATAAAAAAAAAAAACATACTTCACAAAAAAAAGTGAAATATACTAAACCTTGAAACTGTGATCAGCAACGTATCAGTAAGTTAATTTCACGCTTAAAAGGAATACAACCAATGTATAGTACGCCTAACAACCAATATTTAAATTGTAAAGTTTGTTCAGAACTTGAAATGCATGGCTTAACACTAATCCAATGACCGAGTTGAAGCTCTTGATATTTACCAATAAACGTGTCATATCAAAACAATTTAATAAAAATAAGTTGAAGATGTTAAATGCCAATAATAATAAATAATAAAACATATTTACTAAGTGGCACAATTTTTCAAAAAACATCAAACTGAATGACTTTAACTGTTTGGTATTTGTGGGTTTGCATGTGGTAAACACGCTTATGGCGCCAGTAGTACAGTGGAACTCGCTTATTATAATCACGGATAATGTTATCAATTGTTATCATAATCGGTCCCAACACACTATTAGATGTTTTTTTTTTTTATCTATTGCTTAATGTTATTAGCCGGTTATTGTTATCAAAACTAGAACTAGTGTAAACTGGGAACTTGGACTAGTGCAAAACAGCACTTGTCCCAAAGTGATCATAATAACTGGATTCCACTGTAGTCGACTATCCTACTAGTGTACTGAATTTTAACTAATCTAAACTGTCTATGGACATTAAAATAGTTTAGTTAAAAAAACATGATAACACTTGCTTTTTCAACTAACCTTAACTGGTCAACATACCCATGGACACCATAGGTAGACAGGTGTTAGCATCACAAGGATTTTTACTACCCAAAACCCACAGGTACCAAAGACTAAAAACTCAAATCTGCAGTAGTTACAAACGTTTCAGTGAGATCAGGTAATTTAATAAGCAAATCATATTTTGATCTTCATACACGGAAGATTCGTCAAATAGAAAATGTGTTTATATGCATTTCTTGATACCTCGTACTTTACATGGGTAAAATTGTACATGTACTGGAGATATTATGCAAATGGCAGGAATTTCATTTAACTTGTAAAGTAAGAAAATTAGTTTAAAAAATGGTATTAATTATTTAATTTTTCTTTGTTCAGAATTATGCACAGTATTGTTCAAAATGCTGCCAAAAAAAATAATAATAATAAAAATTATAACCAAGCAAATTTGGTGTACCGACTTCCATAAAAAAATTTTCATATTCGATTATTCAGCACAGAAGTTAAATGTTTTGCATTGATCTGCTACTAAATCACAGACTTCATAGTTAATTTGGCAAAATAGTAGCTCATTTTGTAAACCTAAAATTCAAACAGCGTGGCTCTACTGATTGCATAAACGCAACAAGATTGCCAAGTAGACTTTTTTTTTTTATTACATTTTTTTTTGTATTATTGAACGCAGCACTGAAAAAAATAGCTTGCGCAAGAATGATTAACTATACGTTTCATCCGATGATACATTACCAGCAAAAATAAAATTAAAGCCATTTCATCCTGGTGATGAAGTTTCCCATTGCAAAATCAAACATCATCTACGAGCTATTTGGGTGTCACAACCTTGATGTGGCTTGATCGCTTAATTCAGGTTTTGCTATCTGGTAAGTGATGAGATATTCGGGGTAGGCCTAAAACAGCGAATTATTAACCCGTAAATTCTCCCCAACGTAAATGCAAGGGATATCAACAATGAAAGCAATGCGTACCTGTTCGCCACGATACACAACATACTCTGGAAACGTAAGACCACCACTGCTGGGACGTCCAATGACGCTGTGATGTCCTGGAGGGGCATGTGCCATTTTCATAGCGCTGAATTGTAAAAATGATTTCCCAAGAGTAACTCTACATAGCAATAATTGCCTGTGAAATATTAAAAAAAAAAAAATGGTAAAAATTCACAACATTTTATTAGGCACATTTAACTCATCATAATTCATTACTCTATAGTATGCAAAAAAAAATTGCCTAAAATAATGTTCATAATTATGAACATAATTATGTAATGATCGAATTATATTAAATCATAAGATCATTGACGTATCATAACATTTCAATATAATATCATAACGCAATAAATAACATTGGATGTCGTTATGTAAATTAAAAGATCAAATTATAAAAATATATATATATAATTAAAATTACCTGTGACAAACATAACATGAGCGATCCTTGTGAACAGGACACCCTGTACCACCTCCGATACCATAAACGTACTGGTTGCTTTTAGACGAATTTTCAGCAAAGTAAATGCCTAAAACAAAAAATTTAACCAATTTATTTAATTTAATGATTCAATTTTTATCAATTTACTCTTTGATTTAATAAAAAACCTATGTTTGCAACAAACGTTGGAATGCCTGCTGAAGCTACCAGTAATTATGCAAAACACACCTGCACCGAACATTCCACCAATGTAAGCATGCCGTTCGTCAAATCCTTTATGTACAATTGCACTGATGAATGGAGAACCGTGGAACAACATTCGTTCATTAGGTTGATCTTGATTTTCTTCAGCCACTTCTTTCCGTCGATGATTGTAACGATCCCACAATTTTTTATTTCGTATTTTTTGTAACTGTGAATTTCAGCCAAAAAAAAATGGGTATAAATACCAGTTTAGGTTCAATACAACAAACAAAATTGTATTAATTTTACTATTAATAATGAACTATTAAGCGTTGCAGTTCTTAACTAACCCAAACTGATATCTATACCCATAGACACGTTTATATTGAATGAAAACAAAAACCACCCCATGCCCATGGCTGGTGTTTAATACGTTAATTAACTATCCCTCTTTTAATATAGGATAAAGAATAAAATAATTTATATGAATATAAATTTTTGAAAATGTTTTATTCAAATTGATAAATTAAAATTTTACTAACAGGAAAGGATTATAGAAAAAAAGTCTATTTAGTGCATACCTTAATCACATTGTAATGAGTAAAAACACCTCCTGCATGACCGTTATCTCTGTGTTCTCGAATCGACCCTTGTAACTGAAAAACAAAATGACATTCAACCACAAAATCAGAATGATCAGAATTGTGGCCAATTGCAAATGACATTATTATCATGAACATACTTCTTCTTCAACTGCTAAGTACTCTTTGTCGTCCGGAGTAAGGTCCAGTAAAATTGTACCAGGATTATTCGGCAAGGCCCAAAATGATGATGCTACACAATGTGAACAGTTTAATATTCCAACACCGAATCAATTGTAACATTAAACGCAATACAAAACTGGAGGAAAAAGTGAAAAACCTCCAAATGAAGCAGGATAACATGGAACAACGATGTAACAACAAGTCAATATTAATTCGAGGCATTCCAGAATTCACGGCCGAAAATCTATTCTCGATTCTACAAAAAATCACCAACTTTCTGGGCACGAAAATTTCTAATAATAACATCGATAAGATTCACCATCTTGGTAAAAAAACTGAAAACATTAATCGACCAATACTGTGCTGCTTCTTGCTGGAACGTACCAAAACATCTGTGACGACCGCATTGAAACGAATTCGTTCAGAGCGTTTAGCAACCGACAAATGTGGTATTACTGGTCAACCGTTTCTCATTTATATATCAGAATTTCTATCTGCCAAAAATGCTGAAATTTTTGCCTATGCTCGCAAGTTAAAAACAGCAAATAAAATTGCCGCAGCATGGTCTCGAAATGGGGTAATATTTATCAAGCATTTAATTACATCGCCTCAAGGATCGCCCCTATCTGCGTTACTATTCATTCTTTTTATAAATGATATCCTTATTGGTATGAAATATGATGAATGTTACCTGTATGCGAATGATCTATTATTTACCTGCTCTGACTATAACCTAGAAAACCTCTTTAAATACACTCAATCTGCAATTAACAAACTCCATGCCTGGCTGTATAACAACAATTTAGAATTTAACGTCAAAAAATGCTCATACATCTGCATCAGACACAAAAACAAATTAAAATATATACCTTGCACTCAATACCAATTAACTCTGGACCAACAACATTATACAATATTCACCTCAACTTAAGATACTCGGCCTTATCATTGAAGATTTTCTTTCATGGCAACCACATATTAAAAAACTTATACAAACAATAGCTCAATTTACTGGCTTTATAAAAAAAAACATGGCAGATCCTTAACATTAACCACCCTCGACAAACTATACTTTGCATACATAAAATCTCACATCAATTACTGCTTACCGATTTGGGACTCCGCCCCACTGTATATGCTACAAGGTATAAAATGTATTCAAAAGTGCTTTTTTACCATGATTAAAAAAAAGGTTAACTTAACCCGTGATAAAGACTATAAATCTGATACCCGCCTAATATAT